>PNEQ01098992.1:0-67241 GCA_003012365.1 Medauroidea extradentata | reverse complement strand
GGTAGGTTATGTTGGGGTAGGTTATGTTGGGGTAGGTTATTTTGGGTTAATGCTGGGGTATGTTACGTTGGTTGTTTTCAGACTAAAAAGGTTATATTAGTGTATGTAAGGGTTGAATACGGATATGGTCATCTCAGTTCTGAAACTTCGTAACTATATTTTGTAATAATTAAAAATATAGAAAGGCTGTTTGTTTAATTTCCTCCATAGAGAAAAAATTAATAATTTTGCACAAAATTATAGCTTGAGTTACGAAGTTTTACAGTTATAACGATCTGGTGTGTTTAGTGCATGTAGGACAGGATAGGGTAGGTTAGATTTGTGTAGGTTAGTTTAGGGTAATTTTCTACTTATGTTTTGCGTATAAGTATTATATAATATTGTAATATATTGTTTATCAGTGCAACTTGTTCTCAAAACTGCATAGTAAAATTTTTGGTGACATTATTTTTAACATGGTGTATAGCAGGAAATCTTATTTTCAGCAGCTCACAGATTACAGTCATCTCAGTGTTAGACAAATAAACTGCGTGTAGGACGGGTACCCGAGAACATAGAGCATCGCACCCTGATATATAGAAGACTTTCTAACTTACGACAAGTAAGCGTCTGCCAATTCTTAACGGACGGCATGAAATGAAACAGGGGAATGCCGTGAGCTGAACATGTAGACTCGCATTCGAGAGAACGCGGGTTCGATCCGCGGTTCCGACCATCCTGATTTCGGTTTTCCATGGTTTCCGGAAATCGCTCCAGGCGAATGCTGGGATTGTTCCTTAACAAAGGCCATGGCCGACTCCTCTCACAGCTCCAGTCATTGTAAGAACCTGTGTTACTGTCTCTTATAACCTCGCTGTCAACGAGACGTAAAGTCCACTTACCTATCTACCGCAAGCTGAAATTATGCCTTACTCGTGCTAATCTCGGGAGTTACTACTGCAATTTTCATAACCGTGTTTTTATTTTTTATTTGTACCAAATATATTTTTTTTATTTTAGACACAAAGTGTGACCAAATGCTGCTCTTATAATTTTTTTTATCTCTCATAGTTTTTGCGTAATGGCTTGTTAAAATCAAAATTCGCAATCTTCCGTTTTAAGGACTACACTGAAACCAACTGACATACCTTGCTGAAAAAAAAAATCACAGTAATAAAGACTTCGCAGGCTACAATTTGAAACGTACATAAAAACAAAGAATAAGAACTTTGTATATTTAAATAAAAATTTTGAAGTGGAAAATAACCAAATTTAAAAATTCAATAGTTTTTTTAAATACAAAAACATTTTATTTCGGGGTTTAACATAGCTGAACTTGCAGCCTACAGCATAGTTATTCACTATGGATTTTTTTTTCAGTTTTAAACGTCAATTGGTTTGAGTGTAGTCCTTAAAACGGAAGCACGCAAATTTTGACTTTGACAAACCATTAAGCAAAAACTATGCGAGAAAAAAATTCATAATTTCAAAATTTAGCCACATTTTGAGGAAAAATATCTGGTACATATATAAAAATAAAGACACGGTAATGGAAATTGCTGTAGGCAGTGCCCTTAAGGGGGAGTGTTAGGCAAATTTATTGTATTTTCAGTTTTTTAACCATAACATTTATTCTAATTGTGTTATCAAAATGTTCTCTTCGACAAAGCATAGGACATATTTTTGGTAAACCGCTTATCGTGAATAATAATGGAATCTTTCATGAAACTGTCATGCAGGATCATTGCATTCTTTAATTTTCAAGAATTCTCTTGCAATGATTCTGCATGACCAAATATTGAAATATCCTATTAGTTTACCAAGAATATATCGTATTCTTTGTTGAAGAGAAAATTTTGATAATATAATTTGAATAAATGTTATGGCTCAAAAACTGACAAAACAATAAAATTGTTTCACACTCCCCCTTAATGTAACCGCGTAAAATATTACTATAATTGCCTTAGGAAACAATATCGTTCACCTTTTATTATTACACGTTGACCAGATAGTGGTCCCAGTGTACAAATATCTCAGGAAAGCATTAAAATTTAAGGTTGGTACTGATGAAACGTGTAGTGCTAATTTCATTTTTAAAACCCCAGGTGTGGAGACGGAGGAAATAGTTAACCCTGTAAACTACCTGGTCCTAACTTTCTACCCACTCTTCCAGCACAGTCGCTAGGCCTCAAGAGAAACATTAGCTTGGGCCTGCGTAAATAATTCCCAGCGCCCGACATAACAAGTCTCGCCTGCTCATCTGCATACGCGGCGGGGAACTCATATGCCATTCTGGGCTCTTGTAAATGCAATCTCGCCGAGGTCCAGCGGTTCATGTCGGGCGAGTCCCCGCGCGGGCCAGGGCGGAGCCCGGATTTATTTAAACGCTGCGCGTCAAATTATGCTCGGTAACTTACTCAACTGCAACCATGGCTTCATCTAACCTTATGGGTAGGGGCAGGACGGGTGGTGAAGGGGTCGTGTTCCGTTTGTACAAGCGCAGCTCTACTGTACGAGTGATAGGACATATTTGTTGAGCGCTTAAGGTTGTTCAAGTGGTAAAAATTCTTAATTTTATATTTGCACGGCATTGTGGTCGTTTTATAGACGTTCCGTGTGACTACCTTTAACATTTATAAATTTATTTTACTCTCATAGTTTTCCCATAGTGACATGAGAAAGTCAAAATTATCAAGTTAACGGGAACATGGTAATATCAAAACCAAAATGTCTTACTCGAATAAAATAATATGCAGTGAAATTATATATTATTAGCAATACGCTAAAATATTTAAAAACTCACAATGAGGTTCCTTTGTACTTATAAAATGAAAATTATGACAATTTACTTCATTTATAGCAATTTAAAAAAATACAAAACGATTGTTGATTGTTTTAAAATATTTTTGCATAATGCCCATAATATCTAATTTCCTTGTAAATTACTTCATTCGAGTAAGACACTTGGTTTTTGTTAGTACCATGTTCCCGTAACTTGCGAATTCTGACTTTGGCATGCTGCTATGGAAGAACTGTGAGAGTTAAAAAAATTTTTACAGGTGAAAATTGTAGTAAGAAGTAACGTCTATAAAACGAACAACACTATGTCGTGCAAATATAAAATTATGCATTTTTGCCACTTGAACGCGCTTGAAAGGGAGGAGGGATTAGATGCTTAGTTTTATTTATCGATTTTCTGCAATAACTTCTTCTTTAAAATATTTTTGGTAAATGTGGCGGTGTAGAAGCTTATAGGCCGTTCGGAATAAAGTGAACACTAAATATTTAACCTTTGAAAAATATCACTAGCTGTTAATACATATAATTCAACATTACCGATAGTCACTTTACTGCTTGTTTGGTTGGCAACGAAATAACACAATATAGTTCCGTGTTCAATCGTATTTAAATACAACAATGCTGAAACAAAATCAACCGACAGCGATATAATTGTATTTTATATAATTAATAAACTTATTTTTTTATCAAACTATATATGTACCTATCGACTGAACAGTTTATCTTAGACGCGCAAACATAAAGTGACGTGTCCCAGGAGGTTAGACTTTTCCCGTCGTTAGCCGTTACACGCGGAAAGATACGAATTGGCTGGAAATAGATCTTTAGCAGGGCTTTTTCGAGTGCTCACTTTATTCCGAACTGCCTATAGAAGATAAAATGATGAATTTTGGATATCATAATTGTGTTATTGGACTTGTAATAATCTTGAAAGTTAACTTATAATTATCTTGTAATCATTCTGCATGACAAATTAATGAAAGATTTCATTATTATTATTGTCAAGCAGTTTACCAATAATATATCCCATGCTTTGTTGAAGAGAGAATTTTGATAATACAACTTGAATAAATGTTATGGCTCGAAAACTGAAAATACAAGAAAATTATCGAACCCAGTACCCCAAAGTGCGCCACCTACCACGCCCTTAAAATGCGCCGCAGTGTGTTCGTAAACAGTTTTTTTTAGGAAACTATTCCACACGCGTCCATTGTGTCAGCTTACGAAAAGAAAACACACTTCGGCCAAGGTTGAAATGTCCTTGTTACGACACTATGCTAATTAAAAACACTGTTTCTAAGCCCTCCGACATGGCTGAAAGATGCCTTCAAAATGTACTAACCAGATGTATGCGAAATTCTGATAGAAACGTGCACTGAAATTTGCTGCAGACTTTCCATCAATAAAATGTTATGGTCGTAACTTTAAGTCCCACAGAAAAAATTGTTCGGCGGGAATCTTGCACGTTAGTTCAGCGCTTAGGTTGTAGGGGCGATTCAGCAGTTGATGCGCGCTTCAAGATCGCCCTTATAGCTTCGTCCCTTTTGAGATTCGAACACTCAGGTTGGTAGCCTAGCAAGATATTTTCTGTATAATAATTTTTCCGTAAATAACTGTTTTGTAAACATATTTTCTGTCCAGGAAAGGTAAAAACTATTATCTGTATACGACACTTTTTACTTCACTGCTGTTGCCTTTCATTAGAGAAAAAATAGTGAAATGTCTAAATATTGCATTTATAGGGCGTTGGTGCTCACTCTTCTGAAAGCAAAGTAGAAAAATACACCCTGTTGTCTGTAGTTACATTCTTAGGCTTTTGACACATGACAGCAATAACACACTGCTACAGATCTAACTTGCGTACAATAGGCGTACAAAGACCATGACCGACCACGGACAGTCTATAATTTGTTAACGTGTTCATTCAAATCAAAATACAAATTGGCTTTAGCAAGTTGTACAATGGAAACTGCCATTGATGAACTAATTAGGAAAACGTACAAACTATTTTTGTATATAGGCAGTTCGGGATAAAGTGAGCTCTTAAAATACCCCTGCTAAAGTTCTATTTTCAGCCAATTAGTATCTTTTCACGCGTAACAGACAACGACGGGAAATATATACCCTCTCTGGACACGTCACTTGACGTTTGTTCGCGTGGGGTTAAGTGTGCCGTCAGTATGAAACGACACAGTTTTATATAAAAAAAAAGATTATTAACTATATAAAATACAATTATGTCGACTTCGGTTACTTTTGTTTCAGTATTGTTGAATCTGAATAGAAAAATTCATGGAACTATATTCCGTATTTTTGTTGCCAACCATACAAGCAGTAAGCAACTGTAGTTCATGTAAAATTATATGCAGTAACGGCTAGTGATGTTTTTCAAAGGTTAAATTTTTAGTACTCATTTTATCCTGAACTGCCTGTAGAAAATATTAGACAACATAGTAAAAATCAATTTTTAGCACAACTATGCAATAATTTTCGTTCAGGAATAAAAATATAACTATCGTGAAAGTAGTAGAAAGGATGAATATTGACCTTAAGGCTATGGTCTTTAGTTTCTACGGTTATTGCGATAATAATTTTTTTATAATGCTTAAATGAGAGCAAATATATATAAAAAATGTTCTGCACTTGTGTTTAAAATTGTTTTTACCGTGCTAAATTTTTTTTCAAAGCAAGAAGCAAGAAATTATACAGTTTCGACAAAAAAGTCAGTTAACAAGAATTTCATTTATTATATAATTAGCTAAAACCATATTATTTATTGCCTTGAAAAAATCAGCCCACATCGAGAAGACGATTAAAAAAAAATCTACCCAACAGATTTTTGATATCCGCTCTTGTCTAGACGTAAGTGAGGAGTTTCAGAATTGCCACGTTCATAACATAAATTTTGTAACTATATTTTGTTCAACAAACTGAATAAATCACACTACGGTATGTGTTATTAGAATACGTAGGTATAAATTTATGTTAACATTTACTTTTCGTTTCTTAAGTTGGTCTTCGTAGGAGGGAAATTTTGGCAACCCTGGTTAAGGGCGTTCGATTGGGGAAAATATCATAATTTTATACTTGTATATAAAATTCTCGTGTCACAGTGTTTGTTTCCATACTCCTCCGAAACGTCTTAACCGATTTCAATGAAATTTTGTATATACATTCGGTAGGTCTGCGAATAGGTTTTTATCTTTTTTTATACTCCTTAGTGCTATTGTTTAGTAAATATTTTTAATTTAATAATTTTAGAACCCGGTCGATAACTGTGTAAGTGATAATTGATCAGTTATCTTCAACTTATATACCACATCCTTACACACTTACAATAAGTTATTTATGTGACAAAACAACGTGTGTCGGGGCAGCTAGTACTAGTATAAAATAGGGTTGAGAGTTCGTTTTCCTCTTACGAATAAAAATTAGCTCAGTCAGTTTTCCCGTAATGGCGATTCGTAGTCAAAATTTGCGTATTTTTACTTCATACAAAACCTGAGAATTAGTAAAAATAATGAAATAAAAAAATATAAGATCAAATCTACATGTCATGGTCGACGGCTTGAAGCATATAAAACCCCATTATAAAATTTTTTCTATTTAAAAATTGCTATAAAAAAGCAAATATTAAGAATTTTTTTAACGCAAAAATTTTTTGTAATGGGCTTTTACAGACCCCGAGCAGTAGCCTGGGACATGTACTTATAATGTGAATATTTTCATTTCATTATCTCCATTGGTTTTCAAGTTTTATGTGAAGTAAAAATATACAGATTTTTATTTTGGAATGCCGTTGTGGGAAAACTGGCTACGCTAAATTATTTCGTACGAGGAAAATGTACTCCCGAGTAACATCTGTACAACTAACACTACTTCATACTAGTAAAACATTTTTAATTTTTATTTCTGCCAGTTACGTGGGGCTGTAGCTAAACGCGCCCTCGCACAGTAGACATAGTATTCTATACGGGCGCGATATGGGTGGCACATAAAAGGCTCAGAAAAAAAATTACTCACTTACATTTATTAAAATGCTGACTGCAATAGCTACACTTGATCACAGATCCAATGAATACTAAGCACTCTACACATACTGAATATGCACAATAACATGAGTATCACCCATGCTTCCATCCATCTTACAGTAACACTTTCATTGATCACCAATTTCAAACTTAGCTTGTTTCTTAAAAAGTTCACTGGAACTTGCATGCTATTTACTACAGCTGTAGAAGCACCCATACTACTATTTAGAGCAAAACTTTTCCAACAAATAATATTTCGATCATCAATCTCGTTTATTTAATTAACAACATCAGAACTTGGAATAGCAGGTTTCTTATAAAAACAAAGTTGCAAAAGAGAACTACCAAACTTTGCGAAAATACCTTTAAAACCCTGCTATTCCAAGTTCTGGTACTGTTAATTATATAAATTATATTGATGTTTGAAATATTATTTGTTGGAAAAGTTTTGCTCTAAATAGTAATATGGGTGCTTCTACTACTGTAGCAGTGTCTTTTAATTCTCTCACTCCGACTTTGTACGGAAGGTTCGAGATAAAGTGAGCACTCAAAAAAAGCACTGCCAAAGTTTTATTATGAGCCAAACACGGCACATGTCTAACCTCTCTGGACACATCACTTTATGTTTGCGCGTGTAAGATCAACTATGCAGTCAGTAGGAACCAATGCAGTTAGATAAAAAAAAAGCAAAGTAATTACGTAATTTATTAGTACGTTAATTTTGGTTGATTTTGTCTCAGTATTGTATTTAAAATTTGAAAGTTCACGGAACTATATTGCGTAATTTCACTGCCAACAATACAAACAGTAAGGTAACTATAGTTAATGTTGAATTATATGCAGTAACGGCTAGTGATGTTTTTTAGAGGTTTGATTGTTAGTGCTCACTTTATCTGGAACGACCTATAGACGCCGAGCGTCAGTTCCGACCATCCAGCCAATGTGCGCGCAGCTTTGTAACTCTACACGCCGTTAATATTTGAATTTGTCTGTGACGTACATCCGTCCGCGTCGTGACGGCTTAGCGTGCGCTTACCTTACGGCAATGTTCTCTTGTTCCTTCTCTTTTTTTTTAGCAGTATTAATTTTACGCCTAAACGAGAGAAAATATAAAAATATCTGTCCGGCAGTTTTGTTTAAAATCGTCTTCTCCCGGTTAGCTGATTTTTTTAAGGTAGTAACTACTATGGATTTAGCTAAATAGGTTGTTAACAAAATTATGGTTAGTTGACTTTTTAGTTTAATCGTATAATATCTTGCTTTGAAATAAATAGTTATCACGGCATAAACTATTTTGCTGTTACAATAATATTTTTTTATTCCTAAACAAGAGCAGACCTCGTTAAACTGTCGACCTGTTCCGATGAAAATTGTTTTTTCTATGTAGTTTTATTTTTCATGTTAAAAATGTTGTACTGGTTTGGTTAATTAGTTCATTAATTAATCATTTACTTAATAACACAAGCTAGATAAAACCATTGCGTGTTTTGCCTTAAAAATTATCAACATAGTGTAAACAGTAGTTTATAAAATTGTGCAAAAATGTTTAGATATCTACTCTTGTTCAGGGATAGAAACATTGCTATAGCAGAAGCAGTAGAAATGATGGAACTTAGCATTAAGTTCGCCGCTTTTCATTCGCTTAAAATGCGTTGCAGTGGTCCGTAAATACGTTATATTACGAAAATTCTTCACATGTGTCCATTGTGTCAGTGTACGAAAAGAAAACACCCTTCAGACGATGACAAAAAGGTAGATTCAAAGCATCACGTCGACTAGAAATATCAGCTCGGAACACAAAAACCGTTTATTTGTCTTGTTGCTTAAAACTTTCCACCAATGAAAATATTGGGTCAGCCCTGAGAGTGTCAGTCGGGCGAGTGATCTACGATACCACTGCACGTCGTTTCAGTGCCTTGCAGTAGAGGTGATACCGCACCAGATGAGCCGGTCAACATCGCCCTTGGCGCCGTGCCTCACTCACACTAACACACGGCCAGTAGGCGAGGGCCTTAAGAGGAGTCTTCGCCGGTGTGGAATTTCCACCTTTGACGCGCGGTAGCAGCGTAGCGATAAGAGCCAGTGTTCCGCGCTTGACGAGAAGCATATCGCCTCTATTCGCAGCGCCAAACTGGCGTGCAAGGTTTCCGTTGTAGTCTTTTTACTATGGGACTTTAAGCGGTGACCACTACATTTTATTTTTGAATAATATGAAGTAAAGACCAACGCATGCCTCTGGCTTTGCACTTTACGAATTCGGATAGTATTTTCGGAGCTACAGCAGTCTAAATAACCCGTCTCTAGCCATTTTGAAAAGGCCCGAAAATCATGTTTCTAACAAGCGTGCTGAATGTTTGAAAACATAGAAGCATAGTTTCAAGTACGTTTTTTTCGTAGACAAACATAATATGAATAAGTTAAGTGGTTTTGCGTAAAAAAGAATTCGCGTGACACGCTGCAACGCCGTCCATGCGCCAGTCGAGGACTCCTCTTAAGGGTGCTGTATAATGTAACTTGTATCTGCATCGCCCACTGCGAGGAATAAGTTCTTTAATGCTGCAAGGTTCATTTTTACATTTTTATGTGAAGATTAGTATTATTTTTATTCTTAACTTTTGTAGTTTTCGGTAAAAGCCATGTTTACGCATATACCTGTATCTTCATAAATAACTGTTATGAGAATACTGTCGTTCTTCACGAAAGATAATAATATATTATCTATAGACACCACGTTTTACTGTAGTCCTATCTTATGTCATTAAAAATACAAAAAATTAGTAACATGGCAAAAATTAGAAATTCTTGGCTTCGGCGCTCAGTCTACTCAAGGTAAACGAGCTGTAAAACTGATAACCCTGGACTTCCTTACGTGCTATAGAATTAATATTACCTGTAGTGAAGTTTACTTCATTTACGTTCAGACATTAGAAAATAGTTTACACTCATTTTTGTTTACCTTCCGAAATTCTGTTATTCAAATGTAAACTTCCCAAATGAACACTTTGCAGGTATTATATATAGGTGACGTAATGTATGTATTATCATTCGTTTGAATTTAAATTGAAAATTTAAGCTGTACTTTTAATAGCCTATGTTACGAAATCAATGCAGCTTTGCTATATTTCCTGGCATACCAGGGTTATTATTATTTTTTTTTAAATAAACACATCGTTTCTCCCTTCATACAGTAAACACACCCTGAGTCCATTATACCTGGTTAAAATGCGCAGACGATGCGTGGAGTGAATTAAGAAATAGTTGAATTTGTTTAAAATAAAAAAGTAACACGAGAGGAGACCTAACCGTAAACAGCAAGATTTTTAACGTGGCTGAGAAGTGATACGAAGTGTGTAAGGAGTAGTGCAGGATTAATGGGGCGGGAAAACGGGAGCTTCCCAAGAAAACCCGCTGACTACAACGTCCGGGAATCGATCCCGTAACGCCTTCGTGGAAGGCGAGCGCCCTAGCCACTATGCCAGAAGCTGAGTTAAAGTCCCTGGCAAGTGTCAGGTCTGTAACTTGTCTCCAGTTCAGAAACACGCACGGGCGGACATGATTTGACACTTGTCAGGAAGGATTCCTGTTGATAATATTGTTCCTCAGTTTGCAGTAGAATACTTGGAACATTTTCCAACGTTTCCCAAACTAGGGAGAGTCGCTGTTTGTGTTCTGTCGTTTCTGAAGTGCTTGTTCTGCTTGTTCGTCCAAGTGTTCTTGAGCACACTTGTTACAGACATACGTATCCCCTAGGATATCAGTTCGGCCTGCTCGTCCTTCATTTCGTTCGCTTTTTTTTCACACGCCTCACCACCTGTTCCTCGACGGATATCCCTGATATTCTTGTTTATTCTTCTCGTCTTCTGCTTCATCTCCTCGGGCCAGGAATATTGTTTCGCCGAGAGTCGAGTGTTTGTCTTTGCTTGCACGTGGAAATACTGGAGTGGGCGGGCGCTCTTATCTTATCTTACCTTCTTATTTTCCACCCCCAGTCGGATCTTCTGATCTACACTTAAAGTGTTAACCTTCAGGTGTGTGGTGAAAGAGGTTTACAAAATTAAGAACTGTTTCACGTATTAAGGCCTAAGCGTTGTAGAACATCAACATATTTTCGTTACAGTGTTATACATAAAAGCGTGCCCACTGGAACAGAATAACCAATCAGAGAAACGATAGTTTGTCCCACGGGGCCATTTGTAATTATCTCGATAACTGCCATCAAATTTTTATATTCAAAGTACACTCCAGACTGGTTATTTTTTATGTAAATGTGTATATTTTTGCCATGTAGTCGGTGCATTTAATTGTAAATACTAGTTGAACATTGCTTCCACATCTTGTTGTTAATATTTCATAACTCTTTTACTCATTCATGACCTTTGACATAAACAATACAGACAGAAATGCCGACTTCGAAGTGCGTCCATACTGGCTGTATATAGGCAGTACCGTTGCTGTTGTATACATTTAATCATTGCGAGTCTTGTTTACGTCTTATATTTTTGTAAGCACCTTAAGGTAGGGCATCCGAAGTCATTAAAAAACTATAATTTTTTGCTTATGACGGTTGTTTGTAATAATTTATTAAATTATATAATAAATATATATATAAGCCAGGGAAATTCGGGTTCGTGTTTGGGCACAAGCTAAGACTAATAAACCACTGTAAATACGGCAACTGAAGAAATTGTCTGTTGACTTATTTTACACCAATTGGAGAGCGCTGAACTAATGATAAAAAAGCAACTAAGTGCACGCCTAGTCATGTGACTGTGTCATTGAACAGCCAATGAGCAGCTACAGTCTTATCGAGCAAACTGATATTTCTTGGAAGCTAGCCTACGGGTCAGAGAACCCCCGAATGTTTCTGGCCTCAAATAATATATCGCTACTACGAGGCACTAGAAAATCAGCAACATTTTTGACCAATTATAGCGATATTAGTCAAATATTATTTTATGATCAGATATAGATGCTGGCCACTTTCGAGCCACGCTGAAAGAAATTTGTCGCCACCAGAAAATATTTTGTCATTACGAATGCATAGGCCGCCTCAGCATACACACAGTAAGACTGAGTTACAGATTCTGTGGTGGCTCAATTTATATCGTGGTGGTGCAAGGGGTGCAACCTACTGGAAAGAAAAAGGAAAAATAATTTAGGGATGGGAAGTAGTTGGCGAGGGAGGGCGCCCGCTGTTCATCGTCGCAGGGGCGTAACGAGTTTTATTTACCGCCAAAGCGCGCGAGTTCCCAACCCCCGCAACCTCAAAGGCTTCCTAGGGGAAGTGCCATTTTCTTGGCGACGAGAAGTAAGAGGAAGGAGGTTAGGACGACGTGATTCGCCTACCGCATAGCCGCAGAGCTAACGAACTTGCCCGGGGCTTGTCGGTGCTGATGGCATCACCATGTTCCTGTCGACTTTCTGCGTCGTTGTCGGGCGTCGAGGGTTGTGTTAGGTATTCCCCGCGAGCTACAGCCGAGTTTTAAAACAGAGCGACGCCTCGCTACATAGTTCGTAGCTGGGCTACCTGCGTCGTTTACACTACGAGGCCATCGCGTCTTCTTCAAGATGTCGCTACATTAAGAGTGCGTGTCAGATAAATAAACGCTGAAAACATCAATTGATTTCTACGCTTTTTTCGAAGCCAATGTTAATAAAATACTCAATGACAATCCTAGATAGTGGTATTTGCCGACTTTTTAAGTAAACATTTATCCACAGTATAATTCCTTACGCGTGATCTCTTGCGCCGCAGTTAAATGCACGAGGTTCCGGCGTCAGAGACTGTGCCTCAGAAGTTTGTAACACTGGAAACAATTTTGTTTAAAACGTTGGCTAAAACTATTGTCTATGATTGATATTGTTTACTTTTCGCAAATTGGCTTCAAGAAACTTCAAGAAAGCTTTTAGCGTTGAATTATGTACCACGCCCTCTTAAGGGGGCGCTTTACAGAACATTTTTTATAATTGTACGAGATATGGTTTGTTTTGTACATATACACTGTGGTTATTTTTACTATAATGAAAATATGTTAGCTTTCATATTTTTTATGACAGCACATCAAAGTCCAAATTTGCATAAAACGGTTTTATAATTCAAAGGAAAACCAACTGACTTACCGAACTGAAGAAATTTACACCGAATAACGATGTTATAGGCTACAAGGTATCCTATATAACAAATAAATTTTGTATTTAAAACAATTTTGGTAATTTAAAATTGTAACTTAGAAGATTCAAGAAATTTTTAAAAATACAAAAAAATTGTTTTATTTTTGGTTTTTATACAGAGTACCTTGTAGCCTACGTTTTATTTATTCGGTGTGAATTTTTTCAGTTCGGTAAGTCAGTTGGTTATCTTTCAAACCAAATTTGGACTTTAACATGGCATTATAAAAAAATTTATGAAAGCCAAAATTTTTTCATAGCAGTATAATATAGTCACAATGTATGACTGCAAAACTAACTATATCTCGTACAAATATAAACATGTTTGAAACAATAACACTTTTCCGTCAAGCGCCCCCTAAGGACGTTCACGTGGGGGAAATCACAATTTCATACTTGCACCGCATAGTATTCGCTTTATTGACATTATTTGTGATTACATTTGTAACTTGTAGCGACATGACGAAGTCAAACATTTACAGGTTACGAGAACATAGAAATAACAGAAACCAAGTGACTTCGTTGAACGAAATAATTTACACTGAAATTAGATATTATTGGCGATATACTAAAATATTCAGAAAAACACAGTGAAATTCCTCTGTTCCTTAAAAAAAATATCTGAAAATGATGAGAATTCCCAAATAGAAAAAAAGTTATATCTGAAATTGGCCAGATCTGGGCCAGATATGTATTAGTGTGTATTTCTCTATCTCTGATGCCAGATCTGGCCGATTTCAGATCTAACCAGAACTGGCCCAGATATACTTTTGCCACATGGATTTACTTCATTTAAGGCAAGTTTTTTTTATAGACAAAAGGACATTGTTGTGTGTTTTTAAATATTTTAGCATATCACCCAAAATATCTAATTTCGGTGTAAATTATTTTATTCGTGTAAGTAACTTAGATTTTGTTATTCCAATGTTCCGTAAATGGCAAATTCTGACTTTGACATGCCGCTATGAGGAAACTATGAGATCTAATAAAAAGTACTCACACAAGTAACGTTTAGGCGCGTATAATGCACAGCAGTGTGTTCGTACCCATACATGGTGTTTACAGAACTATTACACATGCGCTCACAGTGCCTACGTTATTAGCTACAAACAGCAACGTATCCTCAGTTTCAATAATCGTGTTGCTACTCGGTCTATCCTAACCTTGTCCTATGAGATTCTAATACGTTACCAGGATTGTGTTTGGAAACTTTACTCGGAGTATGAATGCTTTGAAAGCGACAGGTTGTCGCGGTGGCCGAACGACCAGACCATTCGCCTCCCACCAAGGCGATCCGGGTTCTCGATTCCCGGCGGGGTCGGTCCCCTGGTTTTCACACGAGGGAATCGTACCGGAAGATGCCATTGGTCGGCGGGTTTTCTCGGGGATCTCCCGTTTCTCCCGCCACTTCGTTCCGGCGCTGCTCCATACTCACCTTATGTCACCTCTCACAAGCGTTGAAGACCTCGATGTTTATTGGCCGAAGGAAGGGGGGAGGGTAGAGAATTTTATAGTATTTACAGTTTTTTTTAGTAATAACATTTATCCAAAATGTATTATCAAAATTTTCTCTTCGACAAGACATAGGATATATTCTTTATAAACCGCTTAACATAAATAATAATGGAAATTCTCATTAATTTGCACGCAGAATCATTGCAAGAGAATTCTTGAAAGTTAACCAACAATTCCCTAATGACCTCGCTGTAAACGCAATGCCCACTTACCTTAAACAAACACTGCTCCGAGTTCGAGCTTAGAACCCGCCTTGTGCAGGAAGTATGTCGCAATAGTTCCATGGCGTTATCTAGTATACTAAGTTATGACGCAGTTGGCAGTTTAGCATTTAGTATTAAGCGTGCAACGACGCTAGATACTTTCCAAAAACTAGAAAACGTCCCAACGAAAACATAATAAATTACTCATTACTAAGTAAATAAATTACTAATTAAAAATACGGCCGTAATTTCTTAATATGTTCTCCATTCTTTCTTTTCTTTGTTATGAAGGCCTACTTAGTTTTGCAAAGAAGCTGTGTAGTTTTCGTTTCAAGAAAGTTGTATTCTTGTGTAGACAATGATTCACTGGAGTGAAGCAGGTACATGCAGTACTTTTTAGTAGTTTTCTTTGCTATTAGCCTTTTATACCTCTAAATGTACATATTTTTCCCTTACTACAATTCATTCACATATTCGTAGTTTGTAAACAGTAAAAACATACGAAAACGTTTACTAACGTAATAATTAAGCATTCGACGATTAAATACAAAACAAAATACATAAAGTAGTTCTAAACGACATTATGAATCCGGGGCGGGTTTAACGTAAATGTATGTGTGGTCCTATGTTTTTGTTTGGTACTGTAAACCGCGCCAGTAACAGCCAACCCGCATAATTCTAGTTTATTTTAAGGGATGTCAGCGCCAAGAAGGATGGGCTGAAGAGTCAGAATATTTATGCTGACATAGAAAACAAATGAAAGTAAGATTATTTATTTAAATGACCGTACAGTATTTTATGACCCACCAAAAATAGCATTTTATTTTTCTGATAGATGAATATTTATTACGGCAGAGAATTCTGCACATAACTTTCTTACCACTCTTGAGAGATGGTAGCCCACATACCTTGGCCACTTACATATGAGACGTTCCTTTTACATCACCGTACCTGCCCATTATTCTTCGCAGGTAAACCACGTGAATATCCACTCATCTCTACGTCGTATAATCGCGTATTCACGTTGCCAGTGAATGTTAAGAGATTTATACAATATAGTCGTTTTTATACAGTGCTCGAATTATGGAAGGAAACTCTAGCGAACTGTTAAATGCTGTTTACTGGAATAAACACATGAAGTTATAAATTCAACATATAAAATGCAGTTTCTGACTTTTCTGTAGTTCAGCATTCACGTTCTTGGAGGGAGGGAGATAAAATAGATAATTTAAACATGAAGGTTGTTTGTCGCTGACTGTACTAAAGGACCATCGGTTTAGTTCAAAAATCACATATTAACCATGCTTCCCGGATGTTGACATGTGTAGAGTCTGATTGGTGATCGGCACGTCCAATATCTGGGAGCATCTCGGTGATATTAGACCGGCTCGGCCTAATCACCACCAATCGGCAATCATTAACGCATACTTTATAGCGGCCGAAAATGGCGAAAATGGGATTTGTGGGTTCCTTTTTAGGTATGATAATCTAGGTATGATAATCTAGGTATGATAATCTAGGTACGATAATCTAGGTACGATAATCTAGGTACGATAATCTAGGTACGATAATCTAGGTACGATAATCTAGGTACGATAATCTAGGTACGATAATCTAGGTACGATAATCTAGGTACGATAATTTAGGTACGATAATTTAGGTACGATAATCTGGGTACATGATATTAAAAAACCGTACCAATGTCTGCAGTCATCATTGTCTGTAATATTACGTAATTAAATTTCAAGGTCGCTGCTGAATGTCTTATGTAAGCGAACTAACAGCTAGAGGACGTCACGACAGTTATTTGTCTTGCGCCTAGAGGTTAGTATGAGGCGTAATTTCCGTCCTGTCTCGTCCTTACCGCTTCCGCATTTCTAAAACTCAACCCGCAAAATACTTTCACCCAGACGGCCACCTTAAAACTATGCTCTTTATTTTATACTGTTTTTGCGATAACAATACCTTTAGACTTAAACGAGACAAGATATCAAAAATCTGTCTGCAGTTTCGTTTAAAATAGTTTTTACCGTGACAGCAAATTTTTCGACACAAAAAAATGTTACGGTTTCAACTAAAAAGACCAGAATTTCGTCAATTACGTAGTTAACTAAAGCCGTAGCATTAACTGTCTTGAAAAAAATCAACCAACGCGGAGAAGACGATTTTAAACAGAACTGCCAGACAGATTTTTGACATCTGTTCTCGTTTAGGCGTAAAAACTAATATCGCTAAAAAGTAGAAAACTAAGGAGCCTGGCCTCAAGTATAAGTGTCTTTCGAGTAGAGCCATTGATTGTTTTTTGTTAAATGAAATTTACACCAACTTGTTTCAGTGTCCGACATAGATTTGCAGTTGTACTTCGTGGTTATTGCATAGTATGACAGACAGACACACAGCATGCCAACTTGCACGTGGTTCACCTGAAAGTTCGATCAATAGAACCAGTGTTTTTAGGCGGAAAGTATTTTGCAACATTTGTTTCAATGTGTTATGCGCACGTCTGCAGCTCTGCTTCATGGTCAGCTATGGGAATATTCAAACTGCCAGCTTCTGGGCGTTCTGCCCGCAAACCACGGACGTGTGGTTGCGCATTAATCTTGTCCTGATTGGCCCAGCCAAATGGACGCCTCTGCACTAAGTACACTCTGCTAAGCGAGGTGGATCAGGGGTGAAACACTCGCCTCGCATTCAGGAGTACCCTGGTTCGATCCCTACCTCCGGGCATCCTGATTTCGGTTTTCCAGGATTTTTCGAGATAACTCCAGGACTGCTGGGATAATTCCTCGAACAGCCCCCGGTCGACTCCTTTTCCCCCTTTACCGTCGTGAACCTCTACCAAGGCCTTGTGCTGTTCAAGGACACGTAAAACCAAATAAATAAACAACGAACAGAGTTACAGATGTGCACGTAAGTCAGTGAAACAAATTGTTGCAAAATTCTTATCACCAAACATCTATGGCTGTAAGCGCTGCATTGATGAAGTTAGCGATATACTTCTACAAAACCAGTTCAGCATTTTTGCCGCCTCGGAAAGCTGTCTTTACCCGGCAATTCATAACCATCTGTCATCCGTACCAGATTACACATTAGTGAGACGTGACAGGACCAGTGGAAAGTCGGGAGGTGGTTGGCGTATGTGTGTACGTTCACAATAGACTGCATTTTAGATTAACATAGACAGATGGCTCATTAGTACTACAGCTCTAAGTAAAAGTAAAAGGTAAAAAAAAAAAAAAAAAAAAAAAAAAAAAAAAAAAAAAAAAAAAAAAAAAAAACGCAAAGCAGCAATTGGAGTGCTATACAAGCCATCCAATGTATCTAGAGCACAAGTCAGACAACTTTCTTCAACAGCATGATGACATTATCCTCTCGGTAGACTTCAGTATCAATAGGGTCAATCCTCACAGCGCGGACGTCAAATATTTGAACTGTATCCTAAAAACACACGGCTTCAGCCAAATAATAAGACCACCCACTAGGCTATCACTCACTTCAGAAACGCTTATTGAGTTAATAATAACAAAATACGAGAGGAAAGTATTTGCATCAGGACAAAACCATCTGCTAGGTTTCACGGATCACAATGTGGTGCACATCTCGTAAACATTTCCGGTCAAAGATATAAAGAAACGAACTCAACTGTTGCGTGACTTAATCACTTAGATGTTCACTCCTCACAAGATCTGAGTAGAGTGTCGTGGAATAACGTTTTCGAGTAACAAACTATCGATGATAAAGTGAGTCACTTCAATCGCAATATCAGTTGAACTTTTTAATAAAAATGCGCCGCTGAAGATGGTAAACCGAAAAAGAACCACCGGTCTTTGGATGACACATGAATTAAAGGAGGGGGGGAGGGGTTGACGAAAGAAATAGACACAGGAAAAAATATATTATCAAAAAAACAGGTCTGAGCCGTTTTTTAACGGCTACAAACAGCTGAGGAATACAGTTAAATATATTATCCGGAAAAATTAACTTAATTATTTTATAAATGCTAACAATTCACACAGGAACCCGAATTACTGTGGAAAGATCTCAAAACAATTAATGTGGCCATACCTCGTATTAATTCAATCTCTATAGAGCTACAAAACCTAGACGAACTAAACGACCTTTTCCTTAACACATCTATGGTATCACTTATAATCAAACCAAACATAACAGGCACTTTAAATGCAGACGGCTTCAACCTAACACCTGCCGAGCATTCAGAATTGTACAAGATAATACATAGTATCAAATCTACAGCAATTGGTCGGGACGAAATCAATATCTTCACTATCAAACTATGTACACCCCACTGCATATCGGCACTATTAAACATTATAAATTTTGCAGTAGTTAACTTTGTCTTCCTCAAAGTATGGAAAACCTTAAAAATAATTCCGTTACCAAAAGTCTCGTAGCCATGTGAATATAAAGATATTCTCCCTGTAAGCATTCTCCGTACTCTGTTTAAAGTGGCAGAAAAAATAGCAAACAAACAACTGAGTGAATGTACAGTAACCTGTAACATCACATACAACAAACAATCCGGTTTTCCAAAGGCCACAGCACATATGTGACCCTAACTGATATAACCGATTATGTGTTAAAAGCAATGGATAATTCTAAAGTAGTATTGTTAATTTTTCTAGACTTTCCAAAGCGTTTGATACCATCGTTCATAATATATTGCTTGAAAGACTCGCAAATATTAACGTTTCACAAAAAGCATTAATTTAGTTCCGTGACTACCTACGTAACCGAATGAAGGAGGTCCACCTAGAATCAACAACCGGAGTTAATAAAAGCAAAGACATATACGTGTAGGTACACAGGTGTCCCTAAAGGAAGAATACTAACACCACTACTTTTCTCTATACACTTTCGAAGCTCCCCAAACAACTTAAATATGTTTCGTGCCACCAGTTTGCTGACGACACACAATCATATCTCGGAACAGATTAGCATGGAACTGAAAACGCCGTTGAAAAAAAAATAAACATATGAGGACCTAAATGGACTTCACAAAGGGTACGCTGAAAACACACGGAAATTAAATGCAAAAAAAAAAAATGCAAATTCATGGTTATAGGGACCTACAAGATGTTGAACAAATCAAATAAACGTAATAACCCCACAAAAATAACAATCAATGGTAGCCTAGTCCCTCGTTGCGACTTCCATTGTAAATTTGGATAAGGTTAATTCTACTACAAGGTTGGAATGAAAATGGTTTTTTTTTTTTTTTTTTTTTTTTTTTTTTAACGGAAGAGTTGGGCACAGGGAAAATTTCTGCCGCTTGTTTCACTGCTTTCGCTGAGGTAGCAGAAAATTACGAAACCGCTGTAAAATTAAATTTAAATAGGCTTGGAATTGCCAGAAGTCATTTAACTTAATTTTAAAGCGAAAAAAATTTCGCTTTTTAAATGATCAATTAAATTTAACTTAATGTTCAGGAAAGCTATGTGATTTGTTAGTTACCGATACCAGCGCTCAAGCGGCAGTAATTTTACCTGTGCCAGACTTATAACGTTGATCTTTCTAAACTTTTGTAGTATTAACCTTACCTTGGAGTAAAATTTGACCCACACCTAACCTACGTATTACATTCAGAGTGCTTATTACAGAGTTAGTGCCTTTGAAAATTCAAACGTATTCTCCCGCAAGGCCTTAAAATTAAGTTATGCAATACCCTTGTTTTGTCACCAATCAACAACTGCGCACGACTATTTAACACCTTAGAAAACACACTACAGTACAGAATACAAAAAACTACAAAATGGTTTCCTTAGATTCGCCTACAACTAAAAACTACATAACACATACATTGTCAAAATTTGGCTTGTTAAACATGGGACACAGAAGACGTTTACACTTTCCAACTCAGCTAAAATAAATTATTCTAAGCAGCACGCCTCAGCAGTAATCCTATAAAGTTGTACAACATAACGCAGTCCATTCATACAATACTAGACATAGATCTAACTCTCATATTCGCTGTATGTGGCAGGTATAAGATGTCATCGATTTGGCAAGCATATTTAGTTGACTCGATAACATCCACGCTAGACTCTTCAGTCTTTTGTATAGTGTAGCCTCAGATACTATGTTTCTACCTCAGAGATAAGCCAGTTTTACACTAAGTGAACTGATAAATAATGGGTAATTGTTCTTTTTGTAGTTTTTTACACGAGTTTCTTCAAGGCGGTGTCTGAATAATGTGCATGAAGTATACAATCATCTGAAATTAATTCTTGGAGGTTTTATGTTCCGTGCGGATATGTGTCTGAAGTTTAAGATTGGTAACAGAACATTGTTTATCATACAATGAATTTCTAAAGGCATATGGAAATATTCGTATGGTTGACGGGCAATTCACTTGAAAATAATTATTTCTGACGGTGAAAATTTCAATTTCCTATTGTGTATATTAGGAAATTTTGGGTTTTGTCTCGTTATCATAGAGAATTTATGTAGTCCTTATTTTACGGTTTCGAAAATTCAGTATATTTATGCATGATCAACAATTATTACTGCCTTATCTACAACAAATATTTTACCGACTAACAACTCCAGCATGCCACGAAAACAGTTCAAAGGGTCAGAATACGAACCAATGACCACTCAATATGCAGACGTGTTCACTTTAAAAAAAAAATAATTTTGTGACCAGAACACAGATAAACTGTGTTTTGTAATTGTCAGTTATTTATGGGCAATTTTTTTTCTTAGTTTGTAATATGTGTCACACTGCAAGACATTATTCGTTCTAAAATGTAATACATGTGTCCATTTCACCATTTTTATTATAAACATTGTTTTGCATTGTGCCACACATCAATTAATATTAACAGTTATTTCCCAGTAGCAGCTGTCATATGTTACCAAAGTTATCTTAAACAGACAATACAAATTCAATACGAACGTGACTTAAAACCATACGTAGAAACAAAAGAGGAAAATTCTAAGTGGATTGTCCGAAATTGCTGGGAATAGTAGGAAAGAATACTAATACTTTTATGTAAGAACGATTGAGGAAATAATTGATAAGCCTTCATTGGAAAATATCTATGGCGAGGGTGAATGGAAAATTGGTGGTCCGACCCGCAGCTCCAGACTCAGTATTTCGGACCGGCTGATACCCTCAGTCCGATATTTGCATACTCAGGCAGGGCGGATCAAATATCATCTGCTGGCCGCGGATGGAAAATGAAAAGGTCTCTTCTCCTCTCCCTCATTTTTCTCTCTTTTTTAATCACGGTTACCCGCCACCGATCCAGTCGTGCTCCCGTATTAATACGTGGCGCGAAAACCCGCGATATTGTGATGAGTTAGCCCGGTAGTTGGGGTGAGCACGAGGGTGAGGGAGGGATGATATTCAGGGTAGTGGTAAGGGGGATGAGCTGGGACAATTGCCCGGGAGTTCCACGGAGGGACGGCGCTGTCGGCAACAGGTGTCATACAGCAGCTGAACCGCACCACAGTGCAGAAGGGAGTATGGGTGGTTGCAGATATGGAAGGGGGATGTTCAGTAATTACCACACGAGCATTTGCCAGCAGCATGTCAGGCAGGGGGATGAGGCCGCTGCTGTCGTAGTTCGCTCTGCCTTCGCTCTGAGGTACACCGTCAACTAGCAGTTCTACTTTCACATGGCGACATATGCATTTAAGAAATCTGTCTTACTTTAACAATGAGAAGTCTTGTAAGCTAATGAAGTAATATATCAGTCGGTCACTATAATAAACAATAATATCGCAAACCTTTGAAGTAGTTAACCGGAATGAATGTTTATGAACTTTGTCTTCAATATGTTACAAAATTGTTGTCGATTTAGCAGGTATGTCACATTTTACTGTAAAATGTTTGCACTTTTACAAACTTTTTTTTTCATACCAGAAATCAAATATTTCTCAGTGTAAATACTAACAATATTTGTAAAATTTCATGAAATAGGTTGTAAATATATGCAAATCATTTGATGTGTACAAAAATAATTACTTGCAATTTTTTGTAACTCGCACATTAATTCTTGTAACTTCACAAAATTTCAGTGTTAGTTTCTAGACACATTTAAGTGATTTTTACATCTTGATTACAAAATTTGTTTATGATTAAATACAAATAAACATAAGGAAACTTAACAAGACATTGCCATAAAGTGTATAAGGCTAATATTTTATGTGCATCCATAAAAGCTCTTACTTACAATTTAATTATGGATACCAATAAGTTCTACTAGAACAAATAATGACAAACACTAAGATTGAAGTCAATAAATAAAAGTGTGCACATTTAATAAAAAATTATCTAATGGCCGTAGCTAACCAGGAAACGTTGGCAATATATCGAGGGAGGGAATGCGACAACTGAAATTAGGCCCACGTTACATGGAGTGCAATATAGTTTACACTTCGTTCACATATTTTAGTTGTTTCACGGCCATTAATAATACAGGAAAACATTGGTGATGTTTATAGAACCTGCATATTAATACACAATAATACAGAAAACTTCAGCTTCTGTATCGTGTTGTTTATTGTAAGATTTACTAGCTAACTCATTTATCCTGAAGGATGAAGTGCATAAAAATTTATACTGTCTATCAAAATAAGTTGCATACCGGTAATTCCCTATATTTTTATTCTTTTAATACAAGAGAGCTTGCCCACAAACTGGCCTTGAGAGATTTTTACAACTGTATCTTCCGCAAGGAAACTAAGCAAAATCTTGGTTAAGCTTTTACATATAATACATATTACAATTGCAACTCTGCAGGACAACGGTAAAAGGAATGTATACGAAAAGAAAGTGCTGTAAACGTCATATTAATATATCATATAAAGGCATTTTTATCTTCTTACATACACAGACACGTGTGTGAGCACGTATTCGTTCTCATACATGTCTATGCATACACGAGTGTGTTATGATAGAAACAAATATTGATAAGTTCAATGTGCGAAGTTATTATTTTTACCGTCTTTAATTATCAATTTCGTATTAGCGCAAATGTGAACTAGCATCATTTGATACAAATAATGTTCATTTTACAGCATTGAGTGAAACATTTGCAAATAATTCACGAACAATGAATTCATTTGTATAATTGGGTTTGTGCAACTTATTTGTTTCAGACACCTATACCTAATTAAACAACAAAAACTAGAAAGCCTCTATCTTTAAAGTCAACCAATAGATTCATTTTAAAACCGAAATTATTCTCAATTAATTTAAATTTATACTTAATATATTATTTCAATTATATAAATGTCTCACCAATCGCAAGTTCTCTCCTCACGAAACTTTCTGTATTGTGCAGGAGCTACGCTTCATTGCATTCTGGCAGTGTCGCGAAGTTCGTTCAAGTATTCAGGACTGTAGCAATTTCAAAACTTTATCAGCCATTGATTCTCCCCCTGTTTTCTAATGTATTCAAAAACTGTTCGCTAGTGTACTTCGAAACGTGAAAAATGTATTATTTCCGAAATTGTTGAGATGCATAGATACGTTTGCTCTCAACTTCTCCTCTAGAGGTAAAATAAAAGTAAATATATATATCGAAGAAAGAGGACGCGGAAATACTTGAAGCTGTCGCGGACGATAGGGATAGGTGTATGAGGAATGGTGAGGGGGAGAAGGTATGTATGGGACAAAGAATGAACAAAAAGAAAAGTACAGACGGCGCCGGAGAAGATTACATTTTCCTGCTACTGCAAAATAAACAAAAGCACGTCACAGAGAGGGCTGGAATACGGAGCAGCTTCCTTACCATCTTCCATTCTCGTCTCCTCGGAACTGAAATACAGTCAAGTTCAATAAAGTACTGTACAGCGACGCATCCAGAGCTAACGCTTCTCAGCCTAAGGGCATGGGCCCGAGTTTGTTCGCATTTAACGACAGTTATTTTTTAAAACGTAAATGGGAGCCGATAACGTAAAATCGCTTCGTAACTTTGTTATGACTGATTTAAACTGTGTACTATAATTTTGTCGAGTCAGAAGATTGCAAAATAGTTGCTAATTAACTAACGAAATTTCCTTTTAACTGATAAATTAGCTACACTCATCATACAGTTTGTCTCGAAAAATTGCATTGCATAGTAAAACCAATTTTCAAAAAAGTTACGAAGCGATTTTACGATATTGACTCTCGTGTGGATTTAAAAAAATAATTCTCTCGTAAGCCGAGAAACTCGGGCGCTGACAATGCGTTGATTTTATTTGTTACTGCTTCGAGAAACTCGCGCTACCTAGATGTGAGCATTTTCGTATAGACTGTTCTCTCTAAACTGAGTATTCACCAACATCTAAAATAACCAAAAACTGAATTTCACAGGAACCAAAGATGATAAGCTTTCAGCGCAGTGAAACGTTTACACTGTTTTCAGTTTTATGATAGTTTTCATATCGAAAATATTAAAGACTAATGCAAACTCACCAAAAAGAAAAATGTAAGCAATGTTCACTTGATCTTAAACAGTCTATACTTGACAATATTCAACAGACTGATTGCTACAACTGGCAAAGAAACACAAGATATATTCATGTAACACTAAGACCACGCTCATATGGTCATACTGCTCCTGCGACAATGATTTATTTACGAAATCATGATTCACAAACCAATATGGTGGTTTTTCTTAGAGTGTACTTTCCAGAGCTAGCTAACTTTATCAAGATTAGAAATTATGTGGTTCGGCTATAACAAGTCAGTTAAAGATAATTTCGTTAATTTCATACTGAGATAAAAGCATGGCTTTAATAACGTTTAAATATTAGAGGAAAAGGCGTATTTTTTAATGTTTCCATTTTTTTCTGTCCTGGGTTTTGAAACCCCTATTATAGCTGTACTCGTAATGGCTATAAAGGATTACGCTCACCATCTAACAAAAAAATAAATTTTCAAATAAACAGCACTCTAATATTTAAATAATAGATATATGTCAACTTACTCGTCTCAAAAGTGCAGATATATTACAAATCATTATTTTAACGACCATACATACAATTTTTGCTCACACTGTGCTTTTTCTAAAGATTCTGCTTATTACATTGACGGCAAAAGTTTAACTGGAACGCCAGGTTACTCTCTCGTGAAAAAATGGTTTTACCTTTGACGGACATAAATTTTCATTAAATGTATGTTGCTTCTGAGATCAAACTCGCTTTGTTAAATATTTTAATTAGTTCTCTATTCTATCTACTACCCCTATATTTGGGCAGTGAGGCTCATAAATCGTTTCTATTGTCCAGTGAGAGAGTGAGAGCAAATTATACAGGATCATGGTAACTTACTCTGATATTTACTGTTCACATATCAATGTAAAATATTTTACATAGTTCTTGTTACGTTCCTTGAAAGATACGCGATTAGCTCAAGTTGCTAGCCTACCATTAATGGTTAAGAAACAGCGAAAAATGTCACGGTTTTGTATTTCTCGCTGTAAATTCCCTTTCCATACCTTGTATTCATCCAAAGCTTTGTACACCTCTCTGTCCTTACACATAATCCATACAGAAATATACGAATTTGTCAAACATCTCCTATTGTTTTTCCTTTCCTTACACTTCTGAACCGTGAGGCTACACTATTTCTTAGTAAAATCCTTTCAAATATTAAAACCCGGAGTTGCACTGTATTCGATTAAGTCGCCTTTCATTATTTCTTGTACATACACAAATGCAAAAGTTTTAGCATGGTTTTAATGGCTTCAAATTAATTTGGCTTTTATAACTGGCCGGTTTTTAGTAGAAATAATTCAAGCGTATTTGTTTGTGGTTTTCGAAGCAATTAATGAAGTGCAGTTTTAAATACGTTTGCTTGTGTTCTGCAGCTTGTATAAGTATTGGCTTGTTCTGTTATTTTTTTTTCGCTATGAGCTTTACAAAATTGAAACTCTTTGTGAAGTCACGGTGAAGAGGTGATATATGTTTGATTTGCTGTTTATTGTTTGTAATCCGTAGTCAGCAGATAGAAGTTATCAGCTAGCTTTCTCTAGGGAAAAATCAAATTACATACAAGCCAAACAATAACGCAGTTATTCAAGAATTACTATGCATTACTGTAGACTTGTAATAAAACAGTTAAGAAATATCTAAAAGGACGAAAAAAATAAATTAGCAAATTAAGTAATTTTTAAATTTATAAATTATTTGTTTGCTAACTCTCAGTTATAAATCTGAATAACATTATGTGAGCAGATTTAGTCATAATATTGTCTAATTAAAAATTTTTCGTACATTTTACTTTATTCAAATAATTGAAATTAAGACAAAATACTACTTATATGCGTTTGATTTAGAATGTATGAATGTATGTTTGTAAATACATATGTACGTAGGTAATCTGTTTGTGTGCGTTAATACAAACGTGTATGTATGTGCAACGTATTTGCCGGTTTATGCATAACCCAAAAAGTGTGGATTAAAATTCAAACAGTTACTGTATGCGTTAAGTATTTGGTTAAACTGTTACACAGCTTTTATTATTCACACATTGTACTAACAAAATAGTGCAAATATAACTTTATCTATTGCGAAGAAAAACTCTGTCCTATTTCACAGAATTTTCATCTTGAAACACAGGTGACGTTTATTTCTGCATTTGAATGCAGCGGCTGCAAGACTTCTTCCATTTTATTTGGAATAAGTACAAGGTAGAACTCTTTTTATTCTTCATTTCTTCTGTGAATTTCCGCTTTAGAAGTGCGCACGAAACCCTTTAAAGTCAAGGGAACAAAATTTACGACAGCAGAGCAACAAAAGACGTAGGAAGTTAAGTTTCCTTTGAGAAATCTATTTTGAACCCTGAACTTAGCACCACTGACTATCTCAGAGTGCAGCGGTATTGTAAAATAAAACCCTAATTTTACTTTTCCCAAAGTTCATGCTGCTTTGTTGTATTAAATACAATACAAATACCGCATTCGATAACATGTTTAGAATAGACCAACCTCTGTTATGTGTTTTCTAGGTCAGCATGATTTGTATTAGGTTTCAAGCATGGGTATATTTTATTTATTATGAATGTGACAATTGAACCATGTTATGCATAAAGGAACCATTTCCATTTTTTATTATTCTGAATCTAGTATCACAGGCATGCATTTACAGTAACATACATTAATAACTTATATGTCCTCTAATGGAATAATGTTATGTAACACTGTCATATATGCAACTGGGATTGAACGCCACGGTTTAATTTTGAATCTGGACTTCTCAGTAGTATCAGAATGGCACTTGGTTCTTTTATGCATTACATGGTTCAGTTATTACATTTAACTCGCGTCACATGTACTCAATCTGTTTATGTATTAAAAGAGTGTGCCTCAAAATTATGCGTCTATGTTTTTACAAATACGGTATGCCTTCAGAAACTTTTTTAGGTTTCCTCAAAATTACATAAAACTGCTTTTTTTCCTTCAGAGTGCTGTGTCTAGAAAACTTTCAACCTGATTCGTAAGCAGAAAACTGTAACCTTTTGTTTGACTTAACGATATACTTATACAGCAAAATTACAGTGTTGTCGTTTAAAGTTCCACAGAAAAAAATAACACTGCTCGAAAACCGTGCGCTAATTTAGTGTCTAGCACATGAAGACAGTTTTGACACTCGCACCAGTGTTGCCTGTATCGCTACCCTTGTTATTGCCTTCAGTACGTAAAAAGAATCAGTCGACAACTTGTATTAAGGAGGAGCATCCATTGCCATTATCAATCGCTAAATATTTTTGTACAACAATTTCAATGTTTTAGACAGATTGTTGTACATTCGGGTACGATAGGGCGACGAAATTACTATAAACGGAGGTGACTTCAAGACATTACAAAAATAATATTTCTTACATACGGTAGCCCTGAATAAAGACATTTACCTGCGATAATTTCCGAGTAATAAACATTCACATAACATTTAATTAATTTTTACTTACAGTTGACAGTTATGGAAAATAAAATTAGTTTAAAAGTGTAACCCCACATACGATACTCGTTTGATAGTTTGAATGTAACGCTAGTAAAATACATTCGTTAAATTGGTCGAGGATTTGCCGAAAATATTTTGTTTAAAATTATCCTCCATTAATCTCAGAAACACACTATGAAAGGATTTTCTCCGTGTTTTATCTTACCTGTAGCGCCACTGACTTTTGGTGAAAAGAATTTTGTACTTCTTTGTTTCAAATTATTATGTGTACATCTGCAGCTATTCGTAGATAATAATAGGATGTTATTAACTCTGTGTCTGGGTATTCCACCCACAATTCACAGACATGTTCTATCTCAGTTGCATAATGTTGATTGTCACAGTCATTTGATCTAGTCAATAACAACGAAGCATGGCTGCAGATGTGCATGTAAGACACTAAAACAAGCCAGCGAAAATTTATTTTTGCCAAAAATCAATGAGTGTATTAATGACTACTTAGACATACTCCATTGCAAAAAGGGTGACTGTCAAAGAAAACTAAACAAATAATGAAAAACCGTAAACAAGCAGAGTATGCTTTTAGTGTGTTATATTTGCTGCACTGTAATATTTCTGTACTGCAAAATAAGGACATGTAAATAAATGATTCTTACTTATAGTAAAGCAAACTAATCTTTATTGTGTACGCATACCCTGTCTTAGTCTGAGCCTAACACATGATATTTATCTGAACTTTATGGTTTATTTTAATACCTTATGTGCACATCTGCAGCGCTCCTTCGTTGTTATTGCCAGCGTATATTTGTGTAGAGATGCAACTTATTCGTCTGTGCCAATCAGAACAAAGTTACTGCGACGTCTGTGATTATTACCAACTGTGCTAATCAGAACAGCTAACAGAGACACCACACGTCTGTGATTAGTTGGTAGAATCCCAAGTCGCTAAAAGTTTCAAGCATCCAATAAGTGACTACGAAACAGATGCGCAAGACATTAAAACAACCAGGTGCAAAAATATTTTCGGAAAAATCAGGTGTTCATATATACTATAATTAGAGATGATGGTTTATCGCGGGAAAACTTGACTGTTTCCTGGGTTTCAACACACGTTCAGCTTACCAGAAGATTACTGGCTTTCATTTGTACGTCGAGCTGTTACCCTATTTGACTGAGCCAATAAGAATCCCGATATTGTAATATGTTATGCCTGTTGTTGGTCTACAAACAGCTACGTTGTGTCAGACGTATATCACATAATAATACATGAAGACCCTGTATTTTTTTTTTTTTTCAAAAGTAATTTTGCCTCACTTTGTTTCCGTGCCTTACGTGCACATCTGCAGTTCTGCTTCGTGGTCAGTGATTGGATATTTTAACTCTCTGAATATTTGAGATTCTGTCGGCAAATCACAGCCGTGAGGTGTTGCAGAGACTTTATTGTAATTGGCTCGGACAAATTATATACGGCTCTTTATATAGACACGCAGCCAATAATCGTGAAGCAGAATTGCAGATGTGAACGTAAGGCACTGAAACAATGCGGGGCAAAATTCTTTTAGCGAAAAACCAGGGTCCCTAATAATTAGGGCTAGGAATATTTCGCGAGTTCAACGAACAACATGCTAGAATCCATTATCCTGTGTATACCGAAGCCCTACCATTTGTCTATTACCTGCTACTCATTCAGACAGCAGACAATGAACGAATAGACGGGGCTTGAGTATGTATAGGACATTCGATTCTAGCATGCGGGTTATTGAACTCACGAATTTTTCCTAGCCCTACTAATAACACATGTTGCAAGAAGCTATAGCGTTTTCAAGGGTACGATGGCACAAAACCTTCTCGCGATGTATACCATCATCTCTAATTATTATATACTAATGTATTCACCGAGATGAAAGTGTATCATACCATTAGCGGGAACAGTGCACGGTGGCGCGACTCGCAAGCTGCGGCAACACAGCGGAACTACTCTTGCAGTGTTGCCAATCTTACAGGAATCTGGAACGGTGGTGCGACCTATTCATTCCCTCAAATCTAGGGCGTTCTTTGTCGGGCCGACCGCATTCCTCGAACGCCCAAAGGGCTGCGGGAATTTCGCCGATACCCCTGGAGGAAGAGAAGTGAGGTTAACAGCAACCACCCCTCACCCTCCCCTTCACCAGAGGTCCCTTTTAACATCCTAACCCTTCCGTCATCCGGTGTAATCCCCGACCACGGGAGTTAAATGTGGCCAACTAAACCAATACCAACCGCCCTCGGAGTTTGCACGAAGTTTCCATCCCACCTCTCTCGCCGCTCTTTATAGCATGTTAGGTGGGGGCGGGGGAACAGGTGGGAAGACACGAATACCCTCCTGCCCATTATTTAACAGCGTTCAAGTGTTTTAAATAATAATTTTATATTTACATTAAATAATATTAGGCTTGTAGACGGTACTTGCAAGTGCTGTTTTCTCTTACGAAGCAACTCCAGCTCGCATAGTTTTCATATAATGTTGCGAAAAGTTAAATTTCACATGTTGCGCTCCCACGCAAATAGTGAAAGCCAGTTGACTTACAAAATTAAAATATTCACAGTGAAATAATACGTCATTGGCTACGTAACATAACATTTAAATTTCATAAAATAATATTTCGAATATTTAAAACAACCGCAAAAGTATAGGGAAAAAAATTGCAAATTCAGTAATTTTTTAAAATGTAAAAGTTGTTCACTGTGAGTTTTTATAATGTTAGGTTTCCTAGACTGTGCCATGTTATTTCACTGTGTATTATTTCGTTTAATAGGCTGTGTCACCTATGTTGTTAAAATTCTTCGTTTTTGTTCAATAAACTAAGGGTGTCACGAATAACCAGCAATTTTTCATAATTGAAACATTACATTTTACGATTAGGTTCGTATTATTGGAGTATATTGGTACTAGGAATAATTCAATTTGTATTCCACGGGGAGGGATATTAATTATATCACATGTTAAATTAGCTTAATAATTCCGTAATTATGCATTGATATTTAGAAAACAATGCTCATCGGGAATGATAAAGTAATCAGCTGAGTCCCTATTGAACAATTTTCAAATAAAACTTTCAAAATCAGAAAGGAATCGTGAAAAAGTAAGTATAGTAAGTGACATGAGCTCTTAAATGAGTCAGCTGTTTTCCACTATTTGCATAGCAGCGTAACACGTGCATTTCAACTTTGACGCATCGTTATGATGAAATTATGCGAGCTAAAATTGACACAAGTACCGTCTAAAATCTAATACTATGTCACGAAAAATGTAACATTTTGATATTTACCGCACTGAACTACCTTGAGGTAGCCGCATGTATGGCGTTCGAAGTGCGTGCAGTGTGTTCGGAGTTACGTTTATTCTCAGAGACCAGTAAACGTGCGTCCACAATGCTTATCTACTAAAAGAAAACACTTCACACTACTTGTGAATGTACTTTCAAGACACCACGCACATTGGAAGCATTATTTTAAGAGGCATGGAGCACCAAAGCAGATAATTATCACAATTTTCGACATAACTTTCCCCCTCGCTTATTATCGAAAACCACTGTTAGACGATCCGTATATTACAATTTTGTACACCTTCTTACTTTATTACATAGTCACATACTTTCTTATTTTTGGAACACTGATGGCAGATAGGAATAATGTCTCTTTTCCCTATCTGCCATCACTACTACAAAAGTAAGACAGCCTTTGACTATGTAGTAATGTAATAAGTTGTACAAAAGTATCATTTCCGGATTTCCGAATCTTCGACAGCAAGCGAGGGAAAAAAGTTTTGCCGAAAAAAGTAAAAATTCTCTCCTTTGGCGTTCCATGCCCCTTAAAGTCCTCAAAATAGGCTTTTTTAGACACTTGTTTCTCAAAGTACATGGAACGGTTCTTTCGAAATTTAGGTCTACAACTACATTGTTCACTGCTACAGTGACATGTCCAATAACATTATAGCTTCACCGCTTCAAGTCCCACAGTAAATACGTTACGGCGGGAACATTGTGCGTATTTACGACTTTGTCCGTAGAGGCGATATCACAATGCATGTGTCTGCCGACGTCGCTCATAGCGCCTCATCGGTTTTCACCTCGCACACACAAACGTACCCTTCACCAGGCAGCCACCTTAATACTTGTTCCCTTGTACCAAGATCCCCAGGTGTAGTACAGTATGTGTAATCTGCACGCCGCACCGCATGCTCGCAATTACTCGCGCCTCGCACTTCGCTAATATCGTAATGTCTTCCCAGGGCGAAGTCAGCATGGCTTGTACGAGCGCCGGCTGGTCACGTGACTTCCAACCCCTCCTTTCCATGACATTATAGACGATTCGGGATAAAGTGATCTCTCAAAATGCCCTGCATAAACTCTATTTACAGCAACTTTGTATCTTTCCGCGCGTTGCGGCAAACGACGGGAAATGTATGTATGACCTCTCTGGACACATCGCTTAATGTTTACGCAGTTGAGATAAGTGTGCAGTAGATAGAAACCTATACTGTTTGATAAAAAAATTTAATTTGTTACATAAAATACAAGTCTGTCGATTTCGGTTGATTTTCTATCAGTAATGTTGTATTTAAATATGAAATTCATGAAACACTTTTGCGTTATTTCGCTGCCAACAATACAACAAGAAAAGCAACTATAGTTAATGTTGAATTTTATGCAGTAACGGCTGGTGATATTACTCAAAGTTTAAATTTTTAGTGCTCACTTTATTACGAACGACCTATATATCCTTTCCCACTGCGTAGTCGTGAGTGTCTGAGCTTTCTAGCTTCTGGGTCGACTGTACTGCGCTGTGAAGAGATGTAGCCAATCAGGATGAAGCAGCTGTCGTGACGAATATTATGCGCGAAATATTGGCTTTGCGATTGACTGCGTTACGTAGACCCTCTGATTTCGGACAAAAATAATTTCGCACCAATATGTTTCGACGTATTAGGCGCACATCTGCAGCTGTGCTTCGTGGTCAGTGATTGGATGTTTTTAATTCTCAGCGTCTTGTAAGTCTATTCGGTAATTACATACGTAGGGTGTCTCAGTAACATTGTTATGATTGACACAGTCCAGTGAGCGACGTCTCCGCACCAATCCATGTTATCCAATAACCATGAAGCACAGCTGCAGATGTGTACGGAAGACACTTAAACAAGTTGATGCAGAATTGTTTTCGACGAAAATCAGTGATTCTAGCAAATTCCTGTTATACTGTAGAGAAGTTATTTTTCTTTCTTTCTAAAGCGTGCGACAGGTACCTCGTGATTCTGGTACATTGTACACGGCGACGGGCTTTAATTGAAAGCGTCAAAATATTTGCCCAGTGTTTTTAGTACATTTAAACTGGTTGTAGCATTGAATTGGTCGCACTGTCAAAGTAATGCAGCGACAAATCATAGGTAGCTATTTGTAAGGGAAGCAGTATTAAAGTTTGGACACATTTTATAACGTTCTGCTGAGAATTTTATATATATATATTCAGACGAGTTAAATAAAAAAAGTTATTTCTTATTACAAAAAAAAAAAACCTAAACATTACAATTGACACTTTTCAACTAATTGTCATGTTATTGCGCAACGAGGGAAAGTTTAAGCCTTGCATGTGTCAACTCGTTGTTATTAAAGTATAAATAATTGAGGAAGAGTTATGGCACAATAAGCCTGCATTAAAAACTGTGAAACTAGCTTTTCTCAATATAATTTTCAAAATGTTTACGGTTGGGGCTGTAATACTTTGACGGTACGTTGCAAGTCAATCTTGAAATTCCTCTCGTAGAAATACATAGCATCACCATCTCAGAATGTGTCCATCGTAGGTACTTACCTGCTCAGTTGTGAAAGCTCGAGTTGATTAGTCTCAGTCTGTCGCCTCCGCGGGAAGACTGACGTCCGTTGAGATCAATGTTCATAGAAACTACGAGGTAAGTAGTTAGCATACAAGTGTCGACCGTACCACCCTCGTGTTCCCCAATCACGTTTATTTTTTATGTGGCTTAACATCTAATCGATAACGAGATGACCAGAGGCCGTCACACACAACTTTACACAAAACAGGAACTGGGAGAGGTGTCGGCGATAGCCTTTGTTAAGGAACCATTCCAGTGATTTCCGGAAGAAATGGAAAATCGAAATCTTGATGGCTGGAGCCTGTAATCGAACCCGGGTCCTCTAGAATGTACGTAAAATGTGTTACCAATGTTCTAGGTCCGACCCAGAGCCGGATTTATGCACCTAGGCGCCCTGGGCTCTTGAGTCTCAGTACCTCTGCAGTCTCTCTTTTCTTTCCTTCCTTACCAACTAGCGTTTTTTCCCCATTTTCTACACCACATTATTTTTCATTACTCTTCTCTGTGCTTTTGTTGTGTGTAGTAATAATAAAAGTGATTACTTAATATTTATTTAGTTAAACCTATCGCAGTTGTTTGAAAATTGCTTTTAAAAATATATATCAGATAATACTAATAGAGAGAGTATTAGTGAACAACATGAGCATTGAAAACGTTGACATTTCTTACAGGTCACCGTATAGACACTTTTAAAAACAGTGCTGAAAAATTGCCCACATTTTCTCCTCGCTAAAAGCGCCCCTGTGGAAGATGTGCCCTATGCCCAGGCCTTAGTGGGCCTAGTGGTAAATCCGACCTTGGTCCGACCACGTACGCACGTGCTCGTTTCAAGAAGGGACACTGTTAATTACAGAAAACGATAAATACCATGTCTAAATGTGGCTTTTTATTTAAGTCAATTATTTTTGGTGAAAACTATTTTGCACCTTGTTTCAGTGTCTTACGTATAACATTTGCAGCTGTGCTTCATGGATATTGGATAACATGAATTTGTGAAGAGGCGTCGCTCATTTGGCTGGGCCAATAAGAATAATGTTAGGCTACTGGCACAGCGCACATATGTTATTTGCGAGTAGAATCACTAGATTCTGAGAGATAATAACAACCAATCATTGACCACTTAGCACAGTTGCAGATGTGCACACTTAACACATTGAAACAAATCGGTGCGAAATTTTTTTCAATATAAATCAGTGACAGTGAAATAAAAAAAACACTGATACGAATTTGTCGAAGACATTACTGAGTTCGTGAATTATTTTCTTAATTATTAATATTTATTTTAAAAATCTAAAACATAAAAACATGAGAATACAATTTAGAAATTTCCTTAAATTAATTTTTAAGAATATTGATTCTTTTCTGAGGCGATAGAATGCACGCAAACACATTCGATATTTTTTCTGAGCTTGTCTTAATGTAAGTGAATCACCAAATGCAGAAAGGGAACATGTCCAGTGTAACAAAGTTGTGGGTAATGACAAAAAACTACACTACACCAGTTCGGTATTAAGTATTAGCATATGTGGTATTGGGATAATAAGAGGACATAGTTGGAACTTTTTTCATAGATTTACATTGTCCATGTTAACAAATATGATGTACAGTTATACATATAAGTTTTGGGACATGTTCCCTTTCTTCAATTAACAATGTATACTGTTTATTTTTATTGCTGCTAATGAACAAAAAGCATAGGCGTAGTGAATATATATTATTCATTTATTACTCTTGACATTTTACTTCAAATAACATGATATTTAAGACATTCTAAAGTCATGGAACATAAGTATGGAGTGGCGAGGTTACGGAAGTGAGCTGGATTCCTCATAGCCTTCATTAAGATAAGTGATTTACTAAGTGTGAATTTCACTTTAGTGTATTGCTAACGTATTAAATAAATTAAATAAACAACTAGGACGGGCGCAAGGATGCATGACACAAATCCTTGAGACACGGACGTGATCTTGGATCCTTCGTAGGATTCGAATGGTAATGCAAACTGTCACATACTTCCTTCATAATGCTGTCTCCAAGGATGCGAAGGCCGCAACAGATCTTTGAGGTGACTACTTGGACACAGCCAATATTATCAATGAAATAGGTTATAATACACACAGCCAATGTATTTCTTTCTTCCAGGAACATCTTTGCCTGCCCAGTTCACGTAAGGCTTGCCCTTCACTTTCGCAAGTCGAATTACGTTTCTTTTATACGGATCGGGATTCCTTACATTTTTTTCTCTTTTTCACTCGAAAACTACACTTTCCATTATCACCCGAAGCGTCAATTTTGTTAAAACCTTAATAAAGCCTCTTCTTCTTCTTTATCACAAGGAGAAGCTGTTGAATATCAGGTGTACCATCCTTACAACACCTTGTTTCCACAGAAATGGAACAAGTCCAGTACATGTTCTTCTCTGTAGAAAGGCAACATGTCCAGGACATGTTCCCCTTCTGTATCAAAATGGATATTCAAACGCTTCTTTCATACAGTTCTGTTCATCTAAGATGTTTCCTTTCTGCAGAGAACGAAGCGCCTATGTTTGAAGATGACATTTCCGGTATAAGACGATTTTCGCCAACAAGTGGACATGTTCCCTTTCTGCAATTAGCGATTCAAGTGCATTATTGTCCTTCCCATTATCTTGACGTCACGTTTCAACGTCATCGCAGAGTGTCTAGCGTCTGTCGTATGAGTAATTTAGTCGTATGTTAACTTTGTTAAATATGCTCGTTTTAAATTATTTATGAGAACCAATTGTTGCCGAATGTTAGTGGCCGGTCAATCTTTTTGTCTCTTACATTTAGTTCAGAAACAGTGGCGGCTCGTGGGTTGTTGGTAGGTAGGGCAGCAGTTGACAATAGCTGTACAGAGTTGTGCGCTGGTTGAATCTACAGCCACTGACACGCTGATGTGCAGGTGCCCCTTACTACTGAGTGGTCACAACACACCTAGTAGCCGGCAAATATTTCATCAAGAGTGTACAGTTCTGACTATCTGCAGCCCCGCCTGGCAACAACCCACGAGCCGCAACAGTTCAGAAAACGATTAGACTATTATGGACACGAACAATACAATCTGGTTTTGTTAATAGTCAGCTGAAATAAATAAAATATTATCGGAAAAGTATTATTAAAAATATATGTTTAAGGTGTTGCAATGAAAAAGTAATTAAACGCTCCGAATTTAGATTGATTTATAGTAAATGGTACGCAAAGGCGTAGCTAAGATATGATGTACAAGCTTTACATTGCATGAAGGTAGGGGGGATCCATTTTAAGAGAAGACAGGATCTACAATTTGGAAAAGCGAGTAACCCACATTGAGCAGGTTTTTGTTATGTAAGGTACCTGTACCGAATATGGCCCGCTTAAGAGGGCGTGGTACATTATTGAACGCTAAAAGCATTAATCTATGACTGTAGGTTTCTTGAAGCCAATTTGCGAAAGTTAAACAATAGGAATCCTAGATAATAGTTTTAGCCAACGTTTTAAACAAAATTGTCTCCAGTGTTAAGAACTTGTGAGGCACAATCTCTGACGCCGTAACCTCGTGCATTTAACTGCGGCGCAAGAGATCACGCATAACGAATTAGTAATTCTGGATAAATATTTACTCGTAAAGTTGGCAAATACCAATATCTAGGATTGTCATTGAGCATTTTATCCATATTGGCTTCGAAATAAGCGTAGAAATCAATTGATGTTTTCAGCGTTTATTTATCTAAACGCACTCTTAAGGTTCAAAATTAATGTGTACCTGTCATTAATTATATTACTAATATAACACATGTATGATGTGAGACAGATATTTATGTATGGTGTATGTTCATACTGGAGACTAGTGTGTATCGATCCCACACAGATCTCGGCATTACCGCACAATGGCGACTAGAGAGCCATATTGACAACTGGGCCATATTCGGTACAGGTACTTTATTGATAACAGAAGAGTTCAAATACTACTTAAACGTATTTGTGATCTTCAAACTCTTAGGAAAAGAACTGCCCATGTTTTATTTGATTAACCCTAAGAGGAAAGTAATACCAAACTTTTACGTTAAGTCTATTACAATTTGTTTTCGACACACGTTAGTTTGCATTGCTTGAAAACATTTAAACCAAAATAATTTTTGTTTGATTCGGTCGAAACCTTTTCAGCTGATAATTTATCACATTTCTCGTTGTATTTTACTGGATGTAGCTTTGATTCCGGTACACTATATTCCACACTAGTGCAGATAAACTCTATTACACGTAGTATCCTGACTAATACGTATTTTAGTGACTAAAAGCAACTTATTTTAAGGTTTACAGTTTTGTTTGCACAAATTTTTGTTTACGTCTGTCACGGTGCTACATTGAACTGCTTTTTAGTAAACGGAAACGGATTGTTTCATTAAGGGCTTGTTCCTGAGTTTTTTTTTCAGACTGGTGCCAATAACTCAAATCTTTTTTAACCAAAAGTTTTGAAAAAAATTAAGTCAATGTGCAATCACACGATGCACAATACTGTGGACGCGTTTTTTTAAAATAATGTACCATTCGCCAGCAAAAAAAAAAATCCTTCATTTTTGCTTATTTTCACGACGAAAAACGTGGTACTTTGGGTAGTGAAATCTAAAAAACCGTTCAGTATAATTCTAGAAAAAAATTCAGCTACAAATTATAACATATTAGTGTCAAAACTGTGCAGCAAAATTTTGATATGAGTATTAGATAGCAATAATTTTTTTTTTTTTTTTTTTTTTTCGAAATCACTGCAAAACTCCGTAACAAGGCCTTAATGTAATCGTATATACAAGGGTTTTCAGCACTGTAATTAGTTTGTGGTGATGAAATTAAACTTTGCATCGAAAATTGGCGATAATTTTTAAAGAGAATGTTTCAAACTTCTAAGTGAATACTTCGCGTGGTTAACGGCATTAGGTAGCGAAGCTGTAGTCTTGAAATATGGACGAAGCAGACAGGGCGCTGTGAGGGAGCTTAATAAAGGAGCGTGCAGCTCAGCTCGTACACCGTCGAGAAATAATTCAAGAAGCCTCTAGAAACTAACAACGTGTTACCAGAGTATCCAGGCCTCACGGCGCAGACAAAGTGAAGGTTACGTGGGGAGTTAACGTGCCACGCAATATGAAGACTCGGCGTGTGCCGTGAATACGTAACTTCCCATCGCTCTGGATACGTGACCGCGCGGGAAACACGAGCAGCTTGTCTCCAGCTTTTAAACTCAAGCTCTCGTGTTTCGACTTTTTAGTTAAATTATTTATTTACGCCCGAGCTAGCCCAGACATCAAAAATATGTCTGGCAGTTTTGATTATAATCGTCAGCCCTAATTTGGCAGATTTTTTTTTTTCAAGGCAGTAAATACTATGGTTTTAGCTATTGTTTAACTAACGAAATTCTGGTTAATTGACTTTTTAGTCGAAACCGTATACTTCTTTGTAAAAAAAAAAAAAACCTATCACGGCAAAAACCATTTCACACAAAACTTCCGAACAGATTTTTGATATCTGCTCTCGTTTAAGCTTAAAAAAGGACGTAGTTATGCAAAAAGGAACCAACCCACAGGTTTGTTTATTTTGATGTAACGAAACCACGTACAAGGAGAAGGTCCAAAGTATGTGTTAGAAAAGATAATGTATTAAACCGTAGTATTTGAAGAATAAAAGGAGTGCAGAAAATTTGCTTATACAAGGTTTAGATACACACAGTCAACTTTAACCTTGAATATCTCCGTTGCAGTAAACTGTTGGTTGGTTCCCTTTTGCATAATTACGTGCTATTATCATAACAATATCAGTATAAGCATGAGAGCATGGCCTTAAGGCGGGTTTACAAACAAAACTTAGCGTACGTAAGCGTAAAAGAAAAAAAACATCGTGTGTGCACGGAAGCATTCACATACTTATGTAATGTGTTTATACACGTGACCGAGTAAGTAAACTCCCCACTTCATCACGTGCTAAATAGTGTTCATGTTCCAGCTTTCATTAGTTGTAAGAACTCATGCCATGGGTCGAATTGTGTATTGAATTTCCCTTAAAATGATTGTTTGTTTGTAGTTACGCCCTAGGATCCGTCTTTTGTAAGTATTTTACTCGGTGAGTGATGAATATTCAGAGGCGCCAAATTTGTTTCAAGACCTTATGCACACATCTACAGCTCTGCTTCGTTGTTATTGGCAGCGTGTCTTTATGTACAGACGTCAGTTACTTGACTGCGCCAATCAGAACAAGGTTACTGCAACAATACACGTCTGTGATACGCGGGTAGACAAGACACTGGGAGTAAAACATCCAATCATTGACCGCGAAGCAGATCTACGGGTGTATCAATAGCACTGAATCAAAACAGTGAAGAAATATTGTCCGAAAATCAGGGGGTCCTGAATAAACTGGTCAGTTTTATTCCTTGCTCGTATCTTTGAGCATATTACAAAAATACAATTAGTAGGAAGAGGGTAATTTTCTGAATTAATTGGCTTGCATGCTAGAATCAAATATCCTACGCATACTCAAGCTCCGACAATTTGTCCACTAGTGGAACAGCAGACAATGAGCGAATACACGGGGCTTGCGTATGCATAAGACAATGGATTACAGCATGCAGGTGATTGAATTCGCAAAATTTTCCTGTCCCTAACAATTAGGCAGCGCTTCGAACCTCTTTAACAACGATGGCATTCGAGCTGGAACCAAAGAGCAGGAGTCGACCAATAATATATTTTGGTATTTAAAAATAAATTGAAAAAAAAAAAGAAATCAATAATTTTTAAAAATCACAAAATTACATTTTGTTTTTACATAGGATACATTGTAGCCTACAAAATGGTTATTCTGTGTAATTTTTTTCAGCTTGGTACGTCAGTTCGTTTTAATGGCGGTTACTAAACCGTAAAACGCAAATTTTGACGTTTACGAGTCACTAGGCCAAAACTATGAGAGATAAAAAAAAATCAAGAGCAATTAAGTCACAAATTATGTCTAAAATAAGATTAAAAATATCTGGAACAAATATAAAAATAAAAAATTACGTTGGAAACAGAGGTGAATCGCGCCCTTAATAAGGTGTCAGACGACAAGTCTCAACTTACAAATGAATAAGGTGTCTTACTGCCAGAGATGGTGGTAAATCACGAGTATCTTTACAACTAGAGTGTTACTCATACAAGAGTAGCATTTTGCGCCTTGTATGATTGAATGACGGTTACGTAGGGCGGTTTTAGCTGTTTACAGACAAAACACAGACGTTCACACGAAGCACGACATAATTAGCATTGGCCCACGGTCAGATAGAGATTCACCAGTAACTAAAGATAAGCGTCGGGAATGAATACAGTACATTGAATCCTATCAACTTTACCCGCGATAAATCATTATCCCTAATTATTGCTTCCCATCACCTTAGAACTGTGAGTAAGCGGAGATTAGAGTAAAATCATTGGAACTTGGTTATTAAAATAACTTTTCTATAGTTTATACAGTATAAGTTTGTCTGATTTAAGCAATTCTCTCTTGAAAAAAATGTCGTTTTGACCTTTAAACCACATTGACTTCCTTGAAAAATAGGTTATTTATAATCCTGTTTAATATGCTCTTCTCAGAAGAGAACTATCAAAATCAGGCAAACTTATATTGTACAGACAATATAATTCCTGTGAAATTTTCGCAAATTCCAGAAGTACACTAACTATGGCGCCAAAAACGATTTATCATTTTTAAGCCATGTGTACGAATCCTTATGGCTTCTCCTGTCTCTATATATAAAACAGCATTTACACGAAGCAAAATATGCTGTTTAAAATGTACCTCAGGTATATCTCGCAGCAAGTAATAATTTTACTGAATATTTCCTGGTTGACGACATCAAGGGACAAGCAACTACCTTTATTTTACCTAAAATACTACCTCTTAGTAAGGTACGTGTACCGAATATGGCCCGCTTAAGATTCATCAATCATGTCTGGCTATGTAATTTATTATATTACTAATATAACACATGGATGATGTAATACAGATATTTATGGATGGTGTGTGTTAATACTGAATAATAGTGTGTATAGATCCCACATCGATCTCGGCATTTCCACACAATGGCGACTATTGGGCCATATTGAGAATTGGGCCATATTCGGTACAGGTACCTTATTCAACCAGACACTATCATGTTGAAATTAGTAATTTTTGCAGTGGCCGAGGGATCAGACCACTCGGATCCTACCAAGGCGAATCTGGTTCGATTGGCACCGGATTGTTAGCACTTGGGAATGAGGCTGAAGTTGCCGTTGGCCGGCGGGTTTTCTCGGGGTACTCCCGTTTTCCCCGCCATTGTCTTCCATCGCTGCTCCATTGTGGGGTCTCATTTCATGTCAACTGTCATGGAACGCCTACGTGCTTCCATGTTGACAGTTTGCCTCTCAGGGTGTGATATCATACCCTCGAGTTTATTCCAGACTCGATATTTATTTATATTATTTTTAATACCTATGCTATTTCTGCTTCCCGGCATTGACTATGAATTAAAAACGTGCTGGTAACTTATTTAACTCGCTAAGTTCGTCTTCGCTTAGGTCAATTGTGATTTTCTCCAGTCTCTATGACCAGCATATATACAATCGATAACATGACCGCCGCAGAGCGACCAATAAAATCCTTCCTCCTGTGCACGTTGCTTGATATCGCATCGAAATACAGGACGTACTGTAATTAGAGTTGATGGTTCATCGCAATAAAACTTAACTGTTTGCTGGGTTTCACCACACGTTCAACTTACCAGAAGATTACTTGCTTTAGCTTGTACTTGAAGCTGTTACCCTATTTGACTGAGCATAAGAGTCATGATATTGTAATATTTTATGCCTGTTATTGGTCGGTAGACAGCTACGTTGTGGCAAGAAACTACAGTATTTTCAAGGGTATGTTGACATAGAACATTTTCGCGACATACCATCATCTCTAAATTCCTGATTTCGTTCGGAGATACACCATGCACGCTTGAAGAAATGTTTGCCCCTGGAACATACACAGACCCGCAACGCTGTTGTGGTCAGCTAGGTGGCCTGCCTGAAGTTCCTCGGGCGTTTCCACAAGCAGTGTCGAATTTCCACCTATGTCGCGTGGAACAGCGTAGCGATAAGAGCCAGTGTCCTACGCTTGACAAGAAGCATATCGCTAATGTTTCTAACAAGCGGGCTGTCTAATGTGTGTTATTTTCGTAGATAAACATAATATGAATAAGTTAAGTGGTTTCCTGAAAAAAGAATACGCGTGAAACGCTGCAAGGCCTTGTCACTAGTCGAGGACTCCTCTTAAAACCAGAAATTCCCAGCAAAACTGATAAGCCTACTTTCCTCAAAGTAGGTGCAAATTAACCCCGAATGTTAAACTCGATTACGTACATCTAGGAATATTGAAAAATAATATTAATTATGGCATATAATGAACGAAATACAGTATAAGTCAGATTACTAAGCAATATGCTCGTGCCCAGTACGATTAAAATGATGAAAAATTTTCTGAAATGTATTTCTGTCATAAAGATAAACAGTGACCACAGATTTCAAAATATTACCAAATGATGAACGAAATACCGAAAAGTAACTAACTAGAATATGCGTGCCGATGTTAAAGAACTTCGGAAAAATATTTCTCAAATATATCACATTATGCTAAAATATGATTACGAAATACAGAAAAGACAAGTCAGCTTTGTAGGATATGTAGTAGATTGTACTATTCCAAGTTTGTTGAAATCCTTAAAATAATTTCTTAACGCAAATAACATATTATGCAAAAAATGTAAAATGACAAATTATTATACAATACTATGCTATAATATAAAGATAACAGACGTTAAAAAATATGAATATAGGACGAATGAAATACACAAATGTACACACACACGTGTGCGTGTGTATGTATGTCTATAGTATACGTGCACCTAGTCTGATTAAATTCTGAAAAATATTTCCTGAGATGTGTAGGCCTATTACTATGCTAAAAATATATAAATTGATGCCAGTTTGAAAATATAAAATTCAGGATGAACGAAATACACAAAGTCAAGTCAGCTTTGTATGCAGTAAGTTTGATTAAATTCTGAAAAATATTTCCTAAGATGTGTAATACAATCCTAATCTTGAAAATATAAACACATGATAAAAGAAATATCCAAAAGTCAAGTCAACTTTGTATGTGGTATACGTGTACCAAGCTTGATGAAATTTTAAATTATGGTTCCATACAGTTAGCTTGATAAAAAAAAAGGATAAAATCGCCGCAATTATGAAAAATATGAAAATGGCGTAAAATAAATATATAAAAGTCAAGTCAGGTTGCTAAGTACTATACGTGTACAAAGTTTAATGAAATTCGTTCCTCTGGTTCAAAAGTTTTTAGGGGGAGATAACACAAGGACACACACACACAGGCACACACACAGGCACACACAGGCACACACACACAGGCACACACACACACAGGCACACACACACAGGCACACACAGGCACACACACACAGGCACACACAGACAGAAAGGTGGTCTCGTATCAATACTTTTCCTTTCAAAAGTAGGCTAGAAACTAAGATAACTATAGCGGGAAGATACAACACTGAGGGAATTTTGACGCTATATCATTAGAATGAATGTGCGAAAAGAATATTTCGTTAGGAAACTATTTTGGTAGAGCAATCATGTAGGTCAGAAGTGAGCTATAAGTACATTTAAATAAAAATTTAAATAATAACCAAACAAAGACAAAAAGGTGATCTCATAAGCCTACATTTTCCTTCGAAAGTAGGCTAAAAAGAAGTTCTATTAGATCCGGTCTTACACACAGAGCAGGGCTATAAAGAGGACTGTACAGCGAATGTGATTTTCCGTGTTTGATGTTTGGAGACAGTGAAGCGATAAGGTTTTGTTTTCCACACTGGACGGTAAGAGCAGCGCCTCTATTCGCAGCGCGCCAAACTGGCGTGCAGTGTTTTCCTAATAATCTCTTTCCTATGGACTTAAAGCGGCGACCCTGCAATTTAATTTGTGGAAAGTTTGCAGTAAAATCCAAAATCTAACCCATGCTTCCAACGTTGCGTTTTACGAATCCGTGTGGTATTTCTCTTGTTACAACTGGCTAAAAAAAAAAAAAAAAAAAAAAAAAAAAAAAAAAAAAAAAAAAAAAAAAAAAAAAAAAAAAAAAAAAAAAAAAAAAAAAAAAAAAAAAAAAAAAAAAAAAAAAAAAAAAAAAAAAAAAAAAGTTTACAGCCGTTTTGAGGGGCTCCAAAACGTGTATCTGATGTATCTGATAATCATGTTGCGTTTTACAGTGATAGAAGCCTAGTTTTAATCACGCGTTCTTTTCGAAGATGAATAGGGTATATTCTGAATAAATTTAGCTGTTTCGTGCGGAAAAGATTAGGCGCGGCACGCCATAACACCGTTCATGCGCCATGTGCATAAAGCTGGATTCACAATCACCACGTAGCGTATGGGCGTACGTACGTATAAAAGTAGAAACACCTAGTTTACATTCTACCATTCACATGCTCTCTTAGCGTGCGTACGTAACAGAGTTGATCAACTTTGTACATACGCTAAGTGATGATTGTGAATGAAGCACGTTTAAACGTGAAACTCAGTTAAATATTAATTTATATCTAGCAAAAATTTATTTTGTAATCATCAGTTATTTAATCCCCTTCGAAAAATAAATTAAAGTAATATAATCCATTTCCGATATTTTGTTATGACATAAACTAATTCCGCGCATGTCTAGATTAAATGTTACTCTGGATCCAGTCTTTAAATTTTAACGTGCGTGCATTCGTACGTATGTTAATTCTAGTTCTGAATCCGCCTTAAGCCTCTTAAAGTTCATACGCAACCAGTAGACTATAATTAGTTGAGACTGGAGTAGTGAAACTGGAGAATATGTTCATCGTCTCTTGTACGCTATTGGCTGGTTGGTGTACCTACACCTGTCAGACTAATAGTTCAACATACATACAGTGTCGTGTATAGTCATTGCATAACACCGCTTCTCTTAAAACACATGCACACCTCGTCACAACTCACAAGGACTCAAGTTACTGTACATTAAGGGGTTCAGGAAACCGCGAGAGTCTTTCCTGTGATCGCATTCTCCTACTACTCGACCACAAATAGTCCAGCGAAAAAAATGCGAATTACCGCTGTGTTGTCCTTGACGACCGCGCGGAACTGGTGTGGCGCGCCACAGCACCGGCCATAATACTGTGGCACAGGCAGCTGGCTCGGTTTTCGCTGCTATGTCTCAACTGACCGTGTGCTATGAACTCATGTCAGGTGCAGTACATTTCCCCTCCCTGTGACGTGTCTACGTACTACTAGCGCCACGCTTCTTCCCCTCACGGGAGGACTAGTTGTTGTGGTCGAATAGTAATCAGTGAAGCGCCTTTCGTCTCGTATGATTGGACGGTATGGACGGCATTGTTGTGGCACGTTTTAAGACAAATCACAGACGTTCAATCGTAACGCACCAGAATCGTTGGTCCAGCCAAATAGGAACTCGCCAGAAACGCATATAAAAACGTCGGGGATGTGAATGCATTACATTGAAGACAACTTTTTTCGCGAAAATTAGACATGCAAAATTCGCGTTATTTTCTAACAGCTGATTAGACTCCAAGTGACTATAGGCTCGCTCGACGTCTCCCGCTGGCCGATATTGTCGTGACTTGCCGCGGAGAATGCTTACACGATAGAGAGGCCAATCTCTGTAAAGACGTAACACACGCAAATGACAATACAACCAGCATCCGTGACCAATTGAATCGCAGATTATTCTCTGTTATTTATAGGAATGTGAAGTTAAGTCTGCTACCAAATGATAACGCGCATTTTGCATGACTCTAGCGTTAAATCACCATCCCTCCCTATTTTGCACAGTACCTCAGCTGGATCCAGTTGGTTCGCAGGAGAGACAACCTAGGAAAGGTTTCCTTGTACATTTCAATCGAATTTTCAGTTGATTTATTCTTGCCACCATTTACACTGGCTTGTATTTTCTTCCCAGTAACTTTACACGCTTTTCAGCCCCTATTCATCGAGGTGCTTCATTTTGTTCCGTGCCAGTTTTCCCCTTCTGCCTTCATTATCTTATTAGATGTAAGCACAGCCCCAATCGTAGATATGTCTACTTTAACCAAGTGAAGCCGTTAAGCAGGTATTCTATTTTGTCATGTTTTCTGCTTGTCTAGAGCCAGTTTTTCCCAGTACCTTTTAATTCTCGGTGTAGTATACAGGCGCTCTACCACTGTCAAGTACACGAAATTGCTTAATTGTTATTGGGTGTTTCAGCATACTAGCCTAGGACGTCATTATGCTATTTCAGTAAGTGTTATTTTTTAAGTGTTGAAAAGTTGTAGATATCACAAAACCATTACATATAAATGATGGAAATTGTTTGTACTGTGCGGTATAATTTTTCAAAACATAAGTTTTTAATATTTTGGCTAACTGTTGAATTTTAGAAAGAAATATTTTAATAGATAATTAACCAAAATTATATAAACTGACGTTTTGAAAAAATACGTTACATAGTATAAACAATTCCCAACATTTCAATGTAATGGTTTTGCTATATCTACTCTCTTCCAGGATTTAAAAATTTAAGTAGCAAAAACAGCATTATTACGATCCCGTGTAGCTTAACCAGGTCAAGGACACGTAAAGCAACCAAATGAAAATCCACTACATGTTCCCGCGTCCTGGTAGGTTCACAGAGTGTGTGTGTGTGTGTGTGTGTTGGTGTGTGTGTGTGTGTGTGTGTGAGAAGGTCAGAGTGAAGGTTGAGCCAGCTGCTCGACTAGCGAGACATACCTGTCGCCCTTTGGACTGAGGAATGTAGAAGGTGAAGTGAGATGAGTGAGATCAGAGACGGAATAAGAGAAACGGGAGAAACGGGAGTTCCCCGAGAAAAACTACCAGATAACGACCACGACTGCCACGTTTCCCACATGCGAAAATACCCGGGGTCGAACCCGCCAGGGATGGAACCCGGATCGCCTCTGTGAAGGAAGCTAGAGATCTGACTCCTCTTTTTTTGTTTTAAAAAAATGTTATGTTCATTGAAGAGGTCTGAACATCGTCAACGAGCCAAACATCCACCATTTACAGCTTTCTTATTTGACAATTCCCCAGTTGTACCAGTTTTGTTGACTCTGACAATTTATATGACTCGCACGAATAAACAAAAATATTATACCCAGCCAGACCTGAGAATTGAACCCAGAACTCCTCGTACCAAAGTCGTCCTCTATCCAACGTAAAGGGACCAATCAAATAAATAAAATCTTGCGTCGTGTTTAATTTTAAAAATAATTGGTGGACGCTGTCTTGCCCTGGAACGCACGGCAGATATCAGCAGAGTGCAGGGAAATGCAGACAGCTCTCTTCAATCACCAGCAGCACTGCCAGTCCACAAATGGCAGGATGTTTTGTTTCCATTACGCTGGCTTTCAGCGCGCACCAATTGGCTCGCTCTCGTCCCGAGTTTTATTGTTAATTACCGTTCCATTCCCCCTTCTTTTATTTTCACAGCTGCTAGTGTGGGTAAAAAAAAAGTGCTGTTCCAAGCAGTGGCTTAATAGAACAGACCGAAACAAATATAAGTGCAAAAATGTGTTGCGAAATTTGAGTAATGTTTATCAAAGTTATAAAAAATAATAAGTGTTTGTGTATTGTAACCCATGCGTTATTTTTATTACACTGTATTCGGTTTTAACTGTCTGTAGAAAAGTTAGAAGGAATAAACTAAAATCTATTTCGACTTTGCAAGTCACTTTAGCGATATGTTGTTCCCGGCTGGCCAGCACATTATAATGACGCTTAATTTTCCCGTTTTGAAAATATCTATCTGAAGAGTGTATGGTAGATAAATAAACGTCAAATTCACCAATTTAAATCCACATGTTTTTGAAAGTCAATATGGGAAAAATACAAAACCACATCCTTAGAAAATATTTTTTGCCAACTTTATGATGAACAAACATTTACCCATAATGATGCATTTCTAATGCGTGATTTCTTGCACCGCAATTAAATGTACTGCTTTTCTCGGGAATTTTTCTTTGAAAGTTGGGCAAATGATCCCTGGTACGCGGCTTTTTAAATATTTTCCAAAAAAGCTTCCAGAAATGTACATTTTAAACTGATGCGTTAAGCTCTGAATTATGTAGGACATGCCGAGTTAATTCTACCTGTTTACATAAACATTGCAAGTGACTAACGTACTGTACTTATTTTATTAATTTTATTGTAGAGGAAAATTAAAGTCTGAGTAAACAGTAAAATATATTTACACCAGCTTCCCCTTGCGGCTTCGCCCGCGTATACTAGAGAAAAGAGTACCTGACTTTAAATTACGTATTATGTGATGCTGTTACATACTACATTCTCTGTTTATCTTTAAAACAACCAATACAAACAGCTTTGTCCAGTCCATTTCACTGAGTTTACTTTAATTGCAGAACATATTTACTTTTAATTCATCTTTATTTCTCTATAAAATAGCTGCCCGGCTGCGGCTTTGCCCGCATGAATTTATGTAATGTAAACAGTAACTCTGGATAAAATATGTGATGAAGGCATTTAACAGCTACCGTACTAAATAACAATGAACTATAAATAGACTTAGATCAGTGTAAAGAGCGCGTGCAATATGCTCGTATGATGTCATAGTAATTCCCATCGCAAAGTCTTGCACGGGATACGAACCCGTAACCCCACCTCTCCCACACCCCAAACTTTATAAAATAGCTTACCTGAGTGAATGCTTAAAGGCATGCCGTGATAATTCTTTCGTATGTACAGGCTACAGTCCAAAGAGGTTTTATTTATGAGTAGGTTGGCAAAAAGAAACAATTGTTGAATTATTTCTCCATTATCATTCTCTTTTATCGTAAGACTGTGACATTTTAGGGGACTGCTGCTTTTCACATCCTTAAATTTTGAATTTCACAAAATCCTGAATTCTATTTGTAGATGATTACATTAGCTTCATACTTATTAAAAATCATCTCGATATCTCAACTGGTATAAGCGATACAGATGATTATTTGAAAACACATTTTATTTTTTTTAACAGCTTTCAAGGACGAATTTCGAAAAATCCTGAAATAATTTTTTTTAATATTTACGTAAAATGTATTTTGTAGAAAAAACCATTTCAATATTTCCACTGGTTTAGGAGATAAGTGTAATTAATTAAAAACACGTTGTATTTTTTAAAGAGCTTGCAAGGACGAATTTCGAAAAATTCTTAACATTATTTTAAGATACTTACTTAAGCCTCGTTTTAAAGAAAAAAATCACTTCACTATCTGAAACGGTTTAAGATAAATCACGGGTTAATGAAAAACACATTTTACGGATTTTTACCCCCTTAATTTTGCAATTTCACAAAATCGAAAAATTCACAGATATGTATTTCCTTGGGCAATATTTTGAAGTTGAAAAAATTATGATAGCTTTCCCGGTTAACGAGATATCAGGAATTCTTTGAAAACACATTTCACCCCTTTTCACCCCCTTGATTAACGAATTTCGAAAAACTTTTCTTAGTGGGTGCCTACGGGGCAAGGGGAAGCTTCCCTCAAAATTGCATGGTTCTAGGTCGAGCGGTTTGGGCTGTGCGTTGTAAAGTGAGTGTGTCAGTCAGGACACTTCATCTTAATATATAAAATGAAGTGTCCTGACTGACACACTCACTCACTCATCAACGCACAGCCCAAACCGCTCGACCTAGAACCATGCAATTTTGAGGGAAGCTTCCTCGTAAGCACCCACAAAGAACTTATTTTTCGAAATTTGATAATTAATGGGGTTAAATAGGGTGAAATGTATTCCCGAAGGAACGTCGATAGAGCTCGAACCCGACGGTCTATCATCGTGATTTTTACTTTAATAGGACACTCATAAAAATGAATGTTAGCTAATTTTAGGATTTTTCGAAATTCAACATTTAAGGGGGTGAAAAGAGATTAAATATTTTTCCTATTAACTATCGGTATCTGTCGAATACTTCGGGATAAAGAGTTGGTATTCACTTCAAAATGTTGCTTACGTAAACACATACAAAAAAAAAATAAGTTTTAGGGTTTTTTGATATTCAACTCGTAAGCAGTAAAAAGGGGCAAAATGTGTTTTTATGCAACGGTTGTATCTTTGAAACACAATTGGCTACCGTGGTAATTTTTACTTAAATTGGTTGCGTACACAAATATTATGACAAGACTCCAAGACATTTTTAAATTCTTTACTTAAGGGGGTGAAAATACGTGAAATGTGTTTTCGATTATCCATCCGTATCTATCAGACCAATCGAGAAATCGGAGTGCTCTTTGCTTTAAATTGATGCTTTTGTAAAAATCCCAGGAACCAATAAAACATATTTTCCGAGTTCGCTCCTAAAGAGGTTAAAAGAGGGTAAAATATGTTTTCGATACACAATCGATAGGTACATATCGGTTCCATTGATTTTTATACAGCGACGTGATTTTGTTTCAGATTGATACTTATTCAAATACCTGAAAACTTATTTCAGGAATTTTCGAAATTCGCCACCTAAGTAGGTGGAAAGGGGTGAAAAGTTTTGAAAAGTGTTTTCAATTAATCGTCAATATATCTTGAACCCAGCGAGATATCGTCGTGTTTTTCACAATCAAGAGACACCTGTAAAGTAGTATAAAATGTGACTTAAGGGCTTTTAGAAATTCTGTGTCTTAGGCGGTGAAAAGACCTGCAATGTGTTTCAGATAAATCCTTAATATCTATCGAACCCGTCGAGATATACATTTTATTTATGTTTCAGGATGATGATTACAAAAGTAATCGAAAAATGGTTTTTAGATTTTTCGAAATTCGAACTCTCAGTACTGTGCAGGGTAATATGTGTTTTTTAATATATGATCGATTTTGATTCGACTGAACGGGCTACCGTCGTGATTTGCTCTTTGATTAGATACTTATACAAATATCTAGGATGTGAAATCAAAGTATTTCGAAATTCGACCCCCAAAAGGGCGAAAAAGCGCAAAATTTGTTTTCCATCAACCCATGACATCTGTCTAACCAGTATAGATATTAAGGTGTTGTTCGCGTCAGAGTGATGCTTACTTAAGTATTTAAAAAATCATATGTAAGTTTTTTTTACTTTTCGAGATATCTTGATTGTTAAGAATAAAACTAAGTTTGTGAACTTTCAAGGCAGATGATCCCAAAGCAAGTACGACCAGCGATAAATAAATTATACAGGAGTTCACGCTACATAAACATATCGAGACGTGATGTTGTTGTTGTACAATCTCTATGAGCCCAGGACATGAATATTTCATTTTTTAAGTTAAATTTGTTTTTAATTAATTATTTCAACGTTACGTAAAAAAGTTGCTTGTAGCTCTTCCGAGAGGTTCTGGGCTCGAATTCCGTTAAAAGCGGTGTGTGAACTTTCAATTCTGACACACAAAAACTGCAAAACAGATCCAATTAGTGCAATTTGCTTGTAGTCGTTTAAAAGGGGTAAAATTGATTATGCAGCTCACTTTCCACTTAGGTCCCTCGACAACATCAGCTCACATGATATATTATCTCAGTAATCCCAAGGTTGGGGCAACAAATACGTTTCCGCGAAACCTTTTCCCACCAAAACGTTCTAATGCCATTAAACTTTAAGCGAATATTTTGAAAATATGTAACAAGAGGCACCGTCACCAATGGTTATGCACAGGGTAAATCAGACGTTTTTCATTCGATAAACCTCTTATATTTTAGAGTCTATAACTACCCCACAACGTCAACTTTGCAGTGCTATAAATAAAGCCCAGGTGAAGTCTCTGTTAGTGACAGGGACAAACTTAAGACTACTTTTCGCGAGGACAGCTATAGCTACTTATTCTGCTGCAGAGTTAACTCAACTTGCAGGTTTGTTATTTTAACACTTGATGACTGAAGTACCAATCTTGTGTACAAAGAGGTTTATTCAACGCAAAAAAAGCCGCGGGGGACTGCTAGTTTTATATATTAAGATTTGGTCATGCATGAAATGGTATGAGGTATTTTTGCTTTATAGACGTCTGTGGCGACATTTCTCTGGTACGAAACTTCTGTTTAATTAAATAGTTTTTATGACCTGACATGTCAAAGTCAAATATGTGCTTGCTATTGGGACGTACAAATAACAAAAAATTACATTTTATTTAGATAATACCTGTCCCCGTAATTTGATATGACATAGTAAAATTCATTAAAACAGCAACAAAATATGTTTGTAATCTGAACCGATTTTGTGGGCATACACCATTACGAGCGAATGTTTCTGAGGTGCAGAAAAACCTCAAAGAAAAATAAAAAAAAGAGCAATAAAAGAGAGAAACCAATGTTCGCTGCCGTCAACAAACTTATAGTATACATGCAATTTCGGAAAGGAATTCAGTCGTATCCAGAAAGACGGCACAGTTCGTTCAAAGCTCACAAAATACGTTTCTATTAAAAACAAACTCCAGCTATTTGTTTAATATTATTTGAATTTTCCTATCAGATTGACGGTTTCTATGTTGTTTTAATACAAGTCTCATTGCTAGAGATGATGTTATATCGCGAGAATGTTTTTTGTCTAACATACCCTCGGAATCGCTGTAGTTTATTGCAATGCATGTTGTTGGATGGCGGACGGCTGACGCTTCGCAGCTCTCTACAGGTAAATAATAGACATACAATATTAAAGTATCGAGATTCTTATTGGCTCAGTCAAATAGAACAACAGCTCCACGTACAAGCTAAAGTTTAGTTTTCACGCGATAAACCGTTATCTCTACTTATACCTTATGACCGACGTTGTGATTGGTACCGCCACCGATGACCTCACACTAAAAAATAGTTCGTAAATTTACCAGACGTGCGTGTATGAGCGCTAAGAAAGTAGGTATGGTAGAATAGTTTCCCAGACATCCATGGTAGCACTCCTAAACCTAATTATAAAACAGTCAAATGTATACTGAAGTTACCAGACTTGTATTGTAACAAGTATAAGAGTTTGCATATTTACAAGGCGAAAGTATGGTAACTGTCCCATACTGTGTCTGGGATAATAAGTTCCTAAATATTCAAGGAAGTTTTTTTTTACAGTGGGCGTCACAACTGCGCCCGGCCCAGACAGCACAAAAGATGCCAGGAACACGTCTCATTGCCACTGCAACCGAAAGAGGCGGCAGTACACTCTAAATAGAAAATAATGAATATTCACAGATTTGACAGTAGCTGTCAAGGATTCCTCATTGGGCAGCTTCCTCTAATTGAAGGCGTGAATTATCACTGGAAAATCTGTGGTTATTCAGTAATCCCGATGTATGGAGCCAACTTTCCCAAAGTGAAGCTGTTAATATTCATTGATCTCCCAGTGGCTTTTCACTTATCCATTTGTTGAAACTCCGGAATCTACTAAAACTATTAGCGAATTTGTGGATATTCACTAATTCTGATAAGGGGCTGCGGTGGCCGAATGGTCAGACCATTCGCCTCCCACCAAGGCGATCCGGGTTTGATTCCCGGCGGGGACGGTCCCCGGACTTTCTCATGTGCCAGAAATATACAACTGATGAAGGCGCCGTATTTCAGTGATCGTGGAAGATCTTCTGACGAAAGAACCTGTTCTGAACACACACTAATTAGCACCAACTACAGACCAGCGTCAAATGTCTATGCAGCCACTGATTTATTTGTTGAAATATTGTTGCATCAACTTGTCTCAGCGCACATCTGCAGTTCTGCTTGGTGGTCAGTGATTGGTTGTTTTTAACTCTCAGCATCTAGAGCTTCTACCCGAAAATAACAGGCGTGTGGTGTCTCCGTAACATTAATCTGATTGGCAGAATCAATTGAGAGACGACTCAGAACCGAAATGCTGCCAATAACAACGAAGCAAGGCTTCAGATGTGAACGTAGGCTTTAAATCAATTTGGTGTAAAAATTTACTCACAAAACATCGGCGAATTTAGCAGACAACATTTTACAGTTCTCGGCAACTAAGAGTATTACGTAGCTATAACTAGGGTGAGTGAAGATATTTTGGTCAGCGCTTAAAGGCATGGGCCCGAGTTTCTTTGCATTTAACGACAATTAATTTTTAAAACATAAATGGGAGTCGATATCGTAAAATCGTTTCGTAACTTTGTTAAGACTGATTTAAACGGCATTTTCTAATTTTTTTTCGAGTCAGAAGACTGCAAAATAGTTGATAATTAGTTAATAAACGAAATTTCCTTTTAATTGATAAATTAGCTATACTCGTCATACAGTTTGTCTCGAAAAATTACATTGCATAGTAAAACCAATTTGCAACTAAGTTACAAAGAAATTTTACGATATCGACGCTCGTATGGATTTTAAATAATAATTCTCTCGAAAGCCGAGAAACTCGGGCCCAAGTCCTTAACATCGAGGTCTTTAGCGCTGGTGATAGGTGACATGATGTTAGTAAGGAGCAGCGCCGGAATGAAAGTGCGGTGTAAATGGGAGATCCCCGAGAAAACCCGTCGACCAGCGGCATCGTCCGATCGCACGATTCCCACACGCGAAAATCCTGGGACTGACCTCGCCGGGAATCGAACCCCTTGGTGGGAGGCGAGAGGTCTAACCCCCCACCCCCCACCGCGGCCCCCAGCTATAACTAGAGAGCCCTGATTTTTACGAAAAGATTTTTGCACTATTTTGATTCAATTCCTTACGCGCACAAATAAACAAATAAAGCTCTGCTTTTTGGTCAGTGATTGGCTGAATTTAACTATCACGTGTCTTAACGTTGTACTGAAAATTACAGGCGTGTGTTATTCGCAGTAACCTTACTCTGACTGGTAGAGTCAAATGGGAAACATCTTTACACAAAGACACTCTGCTAATAACACAGAAGCAGAACTGCAGAGGTTGAGCTAAGACATTTAAACGAGTTGGTGTATAAATATTTCCTCGTCCTATTAATTGGTGTGGTGTTTAGGAATACATTGTGACACCTTATAGCAAGTCATGAAATACAACTGAACCAATTGTTTGTATTCAAGTGACAATCGTACGTTCATTTCTTGGACACAACTGAGCATTTAACCAAGGTGAAGTTGACCTTCTGTAATTGTTCTAAAACACAGTTTTACTTTTTTCCTAGGTTACTTTCTTATGAGAGACTGTTTCGTTAAATATGCTCAACTATTCGATATTTTTTTAAATTTTAACTACAAGCACTTGAATCGACGAAATCGTACAATTCAATAAATAAAGTCACTAACTGTAGGCCCCTATTTGGTCCGGAAACGAGGGTTTTTCTCTTAACGCCTAAACTATGGAACTTTAAGCGGTATCAATACAATTTAATTGGGGGAGTGTCTGTACCAAAGTTCATTGTATAACCGTAGATTAGGTTCGAATCAATCGGAGCAGAATATGTTGTGCTAAAACTGTGTGAAAAACCATGGTGACGGGCTTAAAAATTGTATTTTCCAACCTACGTTATGTTTTAAAGTACTTGTTGAGTTATTCTTTAAAATGTGTTTTATTTCCGTATAGATAGATACACTGTGATCGGATATAGTAGGTTTCCGATACAAACGTAAATTTCTTACCATCTACAACCATTTAAACACCCGTGTAGGCGAACCTGATTAGAATTATTATTTGGTGAAGCAACGATTTAGTGGCTAAAAGAATTTTGCACTATTTTATTTGAATACCTTGTGCGTAAATATATAGCTCTGCTTCGTAGTAAGTAATGCGATGTTTGAATTCTCATTTGTCTTGGGTTTCTACAAGCAATAATTTAGCCTGATTGGTGCAATCAAAAGGAAGACGTGTCTTAACAAAGACAAAAATAATCACGCCATGTTCGAGACTCTATAAGTAGGGAACTAATGAAAAAATGAATTTTCGATGTACTAATTTCAAAAATAACTATTTGAAACAAGTACTGCATTATGTGCATTTCTTAAGAGTTTTTATTATAGAAAGTAAATAATTTTTTATATAACTTTAAAACGTTACTCAATAAATAAAAACCTGCAAAAGTTACTAATATTGCAGTGTTATTTTCTGAAATTTTAAGTTTCACGTTTTTTGTTTTAAGTATTTAAATTCCAAATTGACCCGTTTAGAAGTAGTTAGTTTTGACACTCATACTCCATTTAATCCCCCCATAGTTACAGGCTATTGTAGAAAGGGAGAACCCTTATGTGTTACAAATGTGTTGCGGAGGTTATAGAACTGCTCATTTGCGAGCACTGTGAATGACAGGTAGCAATTAGATTAATTGAACGTATCACACGTTCTTTTGAAACTCTGTCAAAACCATTTACACTCGAACTTTCGAGCTCATTAGGTCGAATAGCGTCTTCTTCCAACTCGCTCTGTACATTATTCGGAACGAGCTGGAAAATTAAACCCTTAACACTAATTTAAAATGAAATAAAAAAAAGAAACTCTGAAGGGAATACTTCTGCAGTAGTGTCGCTTTGATTTTACGATAACTTTCAAGCTCAATTTTCCAGTACATGTTCCGGGGGGAAATTGGTAATACAGCTTCATTGGCAACAGCGCGATTTTCCACGAGAACGAGCTGGTGACAAAAAAACTCACTTTTTACTTGAACACGTGATATGTTTTAATTAAAGACGTTAATTTGAACAAAAATACTTATCAGTTTAATTGTAGAAAGTGTATGTATTTTAAGGCACTAGTTAAAAATAACTAATTTTCCACAATTGAATCTTGTCTAAAATAATAGTTCTATAACGTAAAAATAAATTAAACTATTATTAACAAATAAAGACGAAATACATATATTTCAATCATTTTATTTTGTGATAGGCTTATTTTATGTTAATGTTAACATTTCTCAAACGCTTCGTACAAAACAGCATAGGTTATTTATTGTATAACTTTTTTTACTATTTCTGTTCAGAAATTCAGGTGTGTACTTATTTAAGACGTACTATATATGAAGTTATCTGTTCTGCTGTTACGGATGAGCCTCTAAAACCATGTTATCTACACGCAATAAAAAATATCAAAGAGTTGACATTTTTCTTTGTCTTACGACGTACGCAGCATCCAGAAATTCGAATAGTGTTTGGCAGATAGATAAGATAAAGAATTTTGTTTGCTGTCCAGAAACTGGGCGTGTTTTCAGCTGATCACGACAAGCTTTTTTTTTATGACAGCACAGTGTTGCAGTCTTTTTGATTTCTCCGCGTGAGAACTGCCAAGATACGTTTTCTCAGAGCAGAGCGGATGGACTACGGGTCGTAAACTCTTTGCCTCTCCAAATTGGCACAGTTTACGAAGGCGACCCGAGCAGCGAATTGAAACCCACTCCGCAGAGAGGAGAGAGAGAGATATGTTGGGCAAACTTTCAGCTCAAAAGAAATCCTGTTCGGTAACTGCCCGGCAGCCGTAAACAATCCCGCAGAAACGATAAAATTACGAATGTAGACATTTCACGGATTTTCCCTTATCAGCAGATTTAGCTCAGGCCGCGTTCCAAAATCCTCAATCAAGTTACACAGGTTTCCAAACTTGTTCTTTCCTGTGATGTCTACCGACATTACGTAAACACTGTAAAAATTTGAGATAACTTTTCAATATTTGGCTCTGGTTCACATCTATAGGATGTTCATGAAAGTACGTTGCAAATTTTGCGAGGTAATTCCCGTTTAAAAAATTAGGCAAATTTATATAACGCAAGGCTTTTAGTTGGCGCAAATCTTACTGAACAAATTCGTGATTTAAAATTAACATTGTAAACCAAATTTTGTTAAAATAACGAGAAGTAAGGAGAAATAAATAATGACGTTCCGGGTGCGTTTTAATAATAACGAGAACAACATCTGTAAAAATGGTTTCGAATACCTTTTACTTTTGTTAAATAATTGTGTTTCTCCAACACCCTGAGTATCGCGAGTCGCCTACCTGTAAAGTCTCACATTTTCTACATCTGTTTTATTGAAAATGGTTCACTTCAAGCGGTTGTGACAAGGCGACCATTTTTGTTTTTTCGGTGCCTCCTGCTACTAAATGTGACATTTAATACCCAAACGAAGCAATAGTAAAGAATTCTATTCCAATAAATTCTCAACCAACCCCATTATCTAAAGAAGGTGTAAGATATTCGACATAGTTATTTTTTTCATCAGAGATTGCAGATCGTGTTGTTACTGAATCGATCCCTGAAATTCGTTATTTACCACATCTTACTTTAGCTGAGTTTAACAAATGTTGTTTTCCAATGTCAAATTTAGGGACCTCGGTTGTCGCAGGGCTAGAGCACTCACCTACCAAAGCGATCTGGGTTCGATTCCCGATGATGTCGGTCCTCGAAGTTTCGTAAGTATGGGAATTGTGCCGCACGATGCCGCTGGTCGGCAGGATTTCTGGAGAATCTCCCGTTTCTCCCGCCCCTTCGTTACTCCATACTCACATCATGTGACCTCTCACCAGCCCTTAATACCTACATCTTAAGTGCTGACCAATAGCTCTTTATTTAATTAATCGATGTCAGTTTTCAATTGCGGATTTCTCCCTAAGTTTTGCGTGAACCGATAGCTTTTTCTCGCAAAGTTTGTAACATATTTTCATGAACATCTGGTATAAGACTGTTCACGGTAAAGGGAACACATTAGTAAACTAACTTTCAAGATTAAACTAGAAATTATTTTACTCAGCTGGTGATTTAGACATAAAATTTCGAGTATCGCGAAATCTGAAAATATTGTGCATTATATTTACTACCATGTTTGTGTTACAGTAAAAAGTTGTGAAAGAATGCACAATGGCCGAGATAGAGAAAACTGGTTTCAAAAACGTTCACATACCATAAATAGTCTAACCTTATCACTACGCTTTGGTGAGAAAAGGGATGTAGAGATTCGTCAACTTACAAGTTAATTTTTTTTTCGATTTACACAGAATTGTCATGTAGTGGACGTGAAACTACAAAAACAGAAACGGAAATATCGGGAATTCATTTGAGAAGACGTATTTTTTAAAAATCTTGTACAAGATAATTAATTTCGTGACTGTGACTGACATTCTTACTTGAGTGCTTTACCTTTATGTTATATATATATATATATATATATATATAAAATTGGTGTTTTCCTTACGCATTTCCTTTCATTTATGCATTGAAGAGTGTAAATTCAAAAGGGACAAAGTGCCACATTTTCACTATTATTCCATCAAAATCGTCTATTTACCATACCATACGATCTTCAAAAGAGGGGTAAGGCAATATCGTTATTGTTATATGATTTCCATCAAAATGTAATAAGTGCCATAGCTAGTGATATTCACGAGGAAATAAGTGCCGTGTGTAATGCTATTCAAAAAGAAATTAACGCCGTGGATAATGATATTCAAAAGGGAACAAGTTGAATGGCTAGCGATATTCAAGAAGGTATAAGTGAGGTGGTTATGGCACTAAGATATTTCTTCTTACCTTCAGATTTAAATACTTCCAGAATTTTGAATGTCTGTATATGTTCGGTGATTTAATAGACAACAATGTCAGCATGACCTATTCTTTTAAACTAACTATGCTATTCCGAATAAATAGGTTAGTGTATGTGTTTTCTACGTTTTTCTGCTTTTCCTCGAAAGCAGGTTTTTAGCACTTAGTCCTCTTTTAATTTCAACTCTCAATGTGTAAAAATTTTTTATCGTTTTCGGATAAGCTTAGCGCCATTGGCACTGTAAGCAAAATATTATATGGCTAAAAATAATGTTTGGTATTTTCTCCCTTTCAGTTCGTTATATAGACCTAACGATAATCGACAGTGTGTTTTAGATGCCAATCCAAAAATAAAATAAAATAAAAACTATCGATCATGCAATATTCTGCAAAATTATTTTTTCCTGCTGGCGAATCACTGACACGATTCAGTTTAACAACTAGTCATATAAATTTAGAGGATGAAATTTACTCCGTTATATTTTAACGTTTAATGGTAAAATATTGTCATCAAAGGGAACAGTTCAGTCATGATAAAAGGCATGTGTACTTTACTATTATACTGAAGCTAAAAATTTCAGCATGGGATTTTCATTGCTGCGTCAAATAAAAAAAAAACAGGTTTATAGCCGTGGGTTTCCAAGCTGGGCACACAATATTTTAAAACCATTCTGAGTTTTCTGTACCCCAGTTGCACGGTTTGAAATTACAGTCATAGTATACGTGTATGTACGCCATTAAATCACTGCGTATACAAAACAAGAGTTGAGTTAGAATCATGTATTTACGTATTTGGGTCATCGTTTCTGTAACTATGAACGAGTGGCTCTATGGCTATGAGTAAAATTTCAGCATTTTTGTTTTTGTCACTGTCCACGAAATAAACGAAACTGTGTAAAATTGAAATACGAAACAAGAAATAATCTTATTAAAATGCACCTTTAGAAAAAAACACAGAAATCAATTTCTAAAGAACAACCCGTAGCGAGTTACGAGCTCGAAATTTATGGATATAATAATTTTTCGTCAGGTTGTTTTGTATTTATTTATTTCTTGTTAACGTTTTTATTTATTTCATTTTTGTGACTTTTGTGTACGGGAAGATGAAACGTTATTTGAAGTTCGTTTCTTAATTTGGCGTTGGCATATATAATCAAAGTGACGATTCCACACGTCCTCTGAGAGGAATATTTATTTTAAATCAGTTCTGCATTATTGGGACAGTTTGAGTGTGTCAGTTATTTACCAGCCTATTAAAACTGACGGTAGCAACAGCCACACGCTTGAGGTAAATACCCCCCCCCCCCAGAGAAAAATCCCAAGCTCAACAGGAATTTTAATCAAACTTAAAACTTATTCTTGCTTAGAAATCACTACATAATCATTACATATGAAATTATTCAACGATCATGACGACAGATAATAAAATTAATGTAATTAAGATACGCGATGTAGACAACTGACACAAAGTAGACTCGAAATACGCAGGATGTTACAAACTTACAATCCTCTCATTCGGAAGAAAAAAAAATTTACATCAGCATAGAGTCAGAAACGCACTGTTACTGAACTACAGGTCACATGACTTACAGTACGCTGGTTGGATCATGTAATGCGGAATGCTACATCGGACAATGTCTACCGTCCAATTAAATAGGACTAGTCTGGTATGTATGTGCTAATATTAGCTCCAAAGACATGCCACAGAAACACGATGCAACCTGCACGCTATGCATTATACATTGTATCATGCACAACCAACTGTGGGGCAGAAATTGTGCATTTTCGGACATATGTTCATGTAATATTATTTGTTCCTCTAAATTCAAGGATTTTCCTCCCAAAATTTTTAGATGAAATTTTGCAATATGATGTATACTTTTTATTTATTTCGGTTTTGTTATTTATGCAGAGGATTTTTCTTGCTGGTTGCGAAAATCACATTAGTACTTGGGCAATGCAGGAGTGAGAAATAGGCCTATATTATAGACTCATAGTGGAAACAAACTTCACAACATAAATATGGCGTCTTCTAAATATTGCTGAAATATTTCGAACAAAACAAATTCCTGATATAACTCAAAACATTTAGTATAAGGTATCATGAGGGAAGATGCCAGTCATACAGGTTTTTTATGTTAAGTTGGTTATTATTTAAACTGGCTTTAAAAACACTTGTAGCTCATTACTGACTAACACAAATGTCCAATTAAAATTGTACTCTATATTTATGCATTTTACACAATAAATTCAAACATTATGACTTTAAAATTCCTTAGGTATTGCATCTTCCCCCTAGTTACCTTATATAAGTCATTCGTGACATAGAAATATCTGTAAACGAAGAAACATGTAGTAATAAAAACTGCAGTAAGTTGCCCCACATAGCCTACAAAATTGTTAACGCCAAGCAATTAGCTACCAATAAGAAACCAATACATATACATCTATACGAAGAAGAAAACATTTCAGTACGGCAAAGTATTAACATTTATTCAAGCCGTGACTTGCATCTTTATGTAGAGGGCGTGTTCGCTTCCGTTAATAGAACGTAAATGTGTCCCCATTTCTGTTGCATTCGTGCCTCTGCTGAGACAGGTACCAGTAAGTAATAATGTAGAAACTGATAGTAATTATAAATAATGGAATACCGCGAAAATTTATTTTGCCAACATACCCTTGACAACACTGTAGTTTCTTGTAACACGCATGATTGGGTGATATACGTTTAACACAACGTAGCTGTTTGCAGACCAATAGTAGGCATCAAATATTATATTATCGGGATTCCTATTGGCTCAGTCAAATAGGGTGACTGCTCCACGTACGAGCTAAAGCCAGTTATCTTCTGGTAAGCTGAACGTGCATTGAAACCCAGCTTACAGTTAAGTTTTCCCGTGATAAACCATTATTAGAGCCAAGATTTTGTCGCGGAAAATTTTTTGCATAATTTTGTTTCAGTGTCTTACGAGCACATCGATAGCTATGCTTCATGGTTATTGGCAGCGCGTCTTTACATGTCTCTCGTTTGACTGCACTAGTAAGGTAAATGTGGCTTCATTCGCCTATGATTGGCCAGTAGAAACCCAAGACAAGAGAGAGAGATAAAACATCCTATCACTGACCATGACGCATAGCTGCAGATGTGCTCATAAGGCATTGAAACGAATTCATGCAAAAATAAAATCGTAGCTCTAAACATTATCGCTAATAATAGTACATGGCATAATTACTCAAAAGTGACTTGAACAGTTCGTTATTTCGTCGAGGTAAATGTTTACAAACAAGCGCGTATTCAGTTGGTGCAGTGGCTAGAGCAACCGCCTTCCACCAAGGCCATCCGGGTTCGATTCCCACACGAGAGTATGGCTGATAAAAGAGATCCCGAGAATTTCGCTGATTGAACTACCTGCCGGCTGGACTCGACAGTACTTTGTAGACAGTAAATACTAACTGAATGTATAACAAAATAGCGTTTATAGTAAATGTTCTCATCTAGGTTTGCTATTGTTCACTCTACCCAAGGACGAGTTATTAACAGTGAGTCAACTGGCAAAGTTAATTACGAAGATAAGTTCGAAGTCTAACTTCTTCTCAAATGAACGCGCAAACATTTCTGGGGTTCTTCAGATAAACTTCGATGAGTCGTACACGTTAATTTAAAGAATGACAAATATTATCGTACGAGGATATACTAGGGCCAGGGTATCGTACCCAAGACGCAGACTTACTTCTGGGCTCCTTAGGCAACTATTTGTCCCGGAGGATGAAACGAGACGGGGCTCCGGGACAGGAGGGGCCGGGCCAGGCGCGGAAGTCCGGGGACCGACCCCACCTGGAATCGAACCCAGATCGTCTTGGTGGGAGGCGAGTACGCTATCCGACGTGCCAAACACGGCCTTTACAATCTATTCAATATAAAGACGGATCAGTGTTAACAATCGGTGAAATGTTAATAGATTAAACTTAAGGGGCCTGCCTACCTGCGCTTCAAGTGCGTTGCAGCAAATTTCTGTTATTATTTTTTTGACGAATCTATTTAATGCAAATTATGTTTGTATATCTACGAAGAAAACACACACTTCAAATTATGTCCCTATAGTTTCAAATATTTGCACGTTAATTAGAAACCTCATTTTCGGGCCGCTCAAAATGGCCAAAACTTGGTTTTACAGACTGTCGTATATCAAAAAATAACAACAGAATTCGAAAAAAAACATAACTATAGTAACAAGCGTTAAATTTTGAACTATGCTGCCCATAAATGAAATAACGAGGTCACCGCTTTAAGTTCCACAAGGAAAAGGATAATAGTAAAGCATTGCACGCCATCTTAGTAGCTTGCACGGAGAGGCGATAATACATTACGTACATCGGTTAGTGGCAACCTTACCACTCCTGTCTCACACACACAGACGTTACTGATGAAAAGATTGGTTGAATTAACTGGAAAACCTCTTACTAGGAAGAGAAATTTACAGAAAATAAGTGAGCATGACATTTTAATTTCTACCATTCAGCCACTGATACAACCAGCATGGCTTCACTAACTTCAGATACTCATTTTAAACAGAATCTATAGACATTTTACCGAAGAGTTTCATTACTCTCTGATTCAAGTCAAGTGTGTTGAAGTCTCTAATATTTAGACGACTTCGCAAAATGTTGAGGTACGACTCCATAACCAACGGCAGAGTCTCAAGAATACACATGGATAAGGACCCATGGTTTCCACGAAAATATTTTTGCACCACTTTGCTTAAATGTCTTATGTGCACGTCTGCAGCTCTGTTCCGTGGCCAGTGATTGGTTGTTTTAAATCTTAGCGTCTTGCGATTATAACCGCTAATCTCAGACGTGTGGTGTCTCAATGACCTTAATTCTGATAGGCGCAGTCAAATAAGTTACGCCTCTGCACAAAGACACACTGATAATTACCACGAATGAGAGTTGCAGATGTGCGCATGAGGCATCAAAACAAAGTGGTGCAAAAACCTTTTCATGAAAATCAGTTGTACCAACAGAAGAACTTTGAAGTCTCGAATACTGCCAGATAGTTTCGGATAAAATGATGTATGTTCAGGGAGCTGAGGCTGTAGTTTTCGATATCGGAGCGGCTGGCAGTAGCCCTTTACAAGGTCACACGGCAGTGACTGAAAACGCCCATGTCGGTGACGTGTGATTTGATATTTTGCTCCGTAGAGAGAGGCTGTGACGCGACAGAAGTGAACAGCTCATCTCGGATGTCAATGAGAGCAGTCCGAAGATCAATGAATTTCGAAAGTCGCCTTTCAAAAAAAAAAATCCGTGACGTTTCGTGAGATCGCTTTTGTCCCCGCGAGTGCAAAGGGCTTATATCAACAAAGGCGCAGTTGAAACACGGAGATGGATATGTTCCTCCGTATGTGACATAGATATATGTGCAGAGTTCGGGATTTATGAGCTGCCTAGTGAGTAAGTGTCACCGGAAGAATTACGCGAAATAATATAATGTCGTGCTTGCCTGCAACTACACGGATTCCTAAACAAGCTAAAAAAGTGTTCATGTTTTTACAAGGTAAACTCTTGGAAATCCAGTTACCAAAATTAAAATTGTCTGTCTTGTAAAGAATTCAACGTGTATTTTTGTAAAATGATGAGGAAAAGACTTTTATTTGGACTTGCAATAAGGGACAATTTAAAATTTAAATTTAGTTTAATCGTGTCTCTAATCTTATATATTAAAAAATGTATATGAACATTTTATAATTATTACTTGTAATTATTTCGAGAATCAAACTTCGTGTACGAACCATGATTCGAACCTGCATTCCTTGCACTTGGTTACGATACTTACGCCTATACTACCATGCTAGTTCTTCGGGTCGTTCGAGATAAAGTGAGCACTAAAGAGTTAACCTTTGAAACAAATCACTAGCCGTTACTTTTTATAATATTGCATTAACAATAGTTACCTGGCTGCTGTTTGTATGGTTTGCAGCGAATTTCCGTATGCAGTTGCGTGTATTTTCCTATTTAAACGCAACAATGGTGAAATAAAATCAACTGAATTCGACATATCTATGTTTAATATGCTTAATAAACGCTTTTTTATATCAAACTATATAGGTTCCTAACAACTGCACAAAGTATCTTAAACTCTCTAATAATAAATACGTGTATATATATATATATATATATATATATATATATATATATATATATATATATATATATATATATATATATATAATAT
>PNEQ01098991.1:0-67245 GCA_003012365.1 Medauroidea extradentata | reverse complement strand
TATATATATATATATATATATATATATATATATATATATATATATATATATATATATATATATATATATATATATACACTATAGCGATCCAATTTTCATTAAATGCAGTTTTACAGCAGGTTTGTACAAAGTCACTTCTCTCTGTAGTAGTGGCTCAGCAAGCTAACTACTAAAGCACTAAGAATGTAACTTCTCAAACATATGCTACACTTCTGTGTTTTTATAGAGGTTTGATATTACAAACTTCATTTGAAGTGTTGTTTACGTATATCACAGAAAGTTCTACACATGTACGACAATTTTGTGTTAGATTTTAGTGAAACCTCACAATTGTGTATGTGAATCATTCTGCACACTACAGTTCTGTTACAATTACGCAAAGGGAGATATTCTGAACATATTAGATATTGTTAGTTTCAGGCTCACTTACACAGTATACATGTGTGTTGAGCGTTGTCCAGGTGAGTCTACATTATAGGGGAGCCAAACAATTGAATGTGAAACTTGCACCTCTCCAACTTGCAACACCTGAGCTCCTAACGTGGCGTCATCATATCTCATACCAAACAATATTCAGTGTCTGAAAGAGTAAGCCTCGTTGTTTAGTGACAAGTATTCTTCCTACACTCACTAATTGTCATACTTGACTAAAGCTGGATTCACAACCATCACGTAGCTTACGCGCGTGTAAAAGTAGAAGCAGCAAGTGTGCATGCTAGCATTCACAACTTCACCTAGCGTGCCTACGTACAGTACGTAATAGAGTTGATTAACTTTCTACTTCGTACGTACGCTAAGTGGTAGTTGTGAATGCAGCAATTGCAAACGTAAGACTCGATTAAATATAAATTTATATTGAGAAATCGTTTACCTCGTGGTCATAAATTATTTAATTCGCTTAGAAGAATAAAACTAATTACGATCATCTATTGCCGATATTTTGTTATGACATAAACAATTTACGCGCATGTCTATGTTAAATATTGTTGTGAACACAATCTCTACTGCTTAACGTACGTATGTTTGTTCGGACGGACGGTAAGTGTGGTTGTGAATCCAGCTGTACCCGTATATAAATTACCATGAACTGGGAGGATTTGAGTTACTTACGTAGTTCAAACACTTCTTAACAAGGTGGAGCAGCCCTGAGCGAAATATTTTACTTATGTGATTCCTTAATCACGTCCTTGTACCCTTTGCGGTTCTCAGAAAGTTTACTCAGTACGACTCAACTGCAAACCTGATGAGACTTTGAGACGATGAACCGTCTCTGAAATCGAAATGAACATGACATACAAAAACGAGATGGGAAGACCAGCAATTTACCGATCCCCTGTCCATCTTAGGGAACTCAACCTTGAAAACCACCCCCGTTAGAGGTGTGAATAGGTCGGAGACCAACAGCTGGTACATTAATGTTCAAGAGTGCGTCTATAAGACGTGTGAGCTCCTCTTAATTCTTCACACGCTGCGGTGGGAACATACCTATCGGAAAAATACCAATTCTTATCCCAACAGCAAGGCCGTCCTAGGATAAGAGTGACGTACTAGTGTTTCGATCTAATTGAATCTCTTCTGGTAAGGGCACATTGTAGATATCAGCAACCACCTCACGGTATGGTTTACAGATTCTCCTAAACTTAGAGGTTGGCGTGTAAGGTACAAGAAAATTGACACATCTAACTTAATCAGTTCATAAAATGTTTGTATTGACAACACAGCATTTAAAATAGAATTATAATAAGAGCATTCATAATTTTAACATATTGATCAATGACATTAATTGACTTAAATTGTAATTATTAAGGAAAACATTTAATAATGTTTTAAATTTCCTTTAACTCGTTTCTAGCACAGAACCTATAAAATATAAATTGAAATTGAGATTGCAAAAAGGAAAGACCCCGTGAGTTTTTTGGTAGATTTTTTCATATACAAGGAACTAAGGAGAATCCAGCCATATATCAATGGAAAAGACAGAATTAATAATTAAGGTAGATAAGAACGAGCGATAATTAAAATAATAGTACTTTGATATGATGGTAACTACTGATTTACTAAGAATAGACAGCTCAATTACTCAGGTTTTTAAAAGAAAATTTAATGGTAAGAATTCAAAATAATATGGTAAATGATGCACTGAGATATCACAAACACGTAGTCAATAGACATATTATTGAATAGAAAAATTATTCAGCAGATATACATCTATCTACAAGAAAGTGCAATGTGGGCAAACAATTAATACCAGAAAAATGTGCCAGCCTGGAAACGAGAGTCGTACTTAAAAAATGTCATTGTTGTAACAGGAACTACACGAAAATGTACATTAACCTGGACAAATCTTTAAACGTAATCCTTTTGTGATAATCTTAGGCTAACTAAAAAAAAAAGTAATCCACAAGGTCTTGCTGTAGGTGTTAAAATTGCATACTCACTATTTGTCAAAGTAGTTAATACAGCTTTTTTTTTTCGTTTAAACTTCGCGTCTAACTTTATTATAAAGCCGGACTATTTTCTTTACACACTGCATACATACTATGCATGGTGTTGTAGTACGTTACCAGTCTTGCAACTTTCTTCGGAGCCAAAACTGCTGGACTTCTAACCTGGAATAGTACAGCAATCATAGAATCAACTGCGGACCCTCTCAAAGATGACATCTCTCCATCTGCGATTCCCTGCGATTCCGGAAAATCTCCTACATGAGCCAGATATATTGAAATTATGAAGTTCAATTCGTCGTCTCCAATAATTTTAATGTTATGGTTTAAATCATGCCTGGATCTTTATCGGAGAATTTCTCGACGATCTACGCCGGGATTCCATAGTCGTAGCTCATCCCTCCTCCGACCAATATAATTTTCTTAATTTTTCTTCGATGTTTTTTCTCGCTGTTACGTTTTTTCTTTTGTTTTCAAGGTATTCTTAAACTAAATCTGGTTTACTGCTAGGCATAGAAAAGGATGGTTACTGCTAGGAGCTTGTGAAAGTACGTTTCCAAACTGGCAGTTAAACCAACATTTTTATGTCATGTAACATAATCTTAATATATAAAATGAAGTGTCCTGACTCACTCACTCATCAACGCACAGCCCAAACCGCTGGACCTAGAACCATGAAATTTTAAGGGAAGCTTTCACTTGCCCCGTAGGCACCCACTAAGATAGGATTTTTCGAAATTCGATAATTATGGGATGAAAAGGGTGAAATGTGTTTTAAAAGAATCATTGATAACGCACTATCCGGGAATGCTATCATAATTTTTTTAATTTCATAATATTGCCCAAAGAAATGCATATTCGCAAATTTTTAGATTTTGCGAAATTCGATAATTAAGGGAGTGAAAACCCGTAAAATGTGTTTTTCAGTAATCTGTGATTTCTCCTAAACCATTTCAGATAAGGAGGTGATTTTTTTAAATGACGCTTAAGTAAATATATAAAAAGTATTTTTACAATTTTTCGAAATTCTTCTTTGAAAGCTCTTAAAAAATATAACGTATTTTTAAATTAATCCCTCTTATCTCCTAAACCAGTGGAAATATTGAAATGGTTTTTGCTTTAAAATGTATCTTACGTAAATATAAAAAAGTAATTTCAGGATTTTTGAAATTCGTCCTTTGAAAGCTGTTAAAAAAATAATAAATCTGATTTCAAATAATCTTCTGTACCGCTTATACCCGTTGAGATATCGAGATGATTTTTTGATAAGAATGAAGCTTATGTAAATATCTACAAATGAAATCCAGGTTTTTTTATGAAATTCGAAAATTAAGTAGTTGAAAAGCAGTAAAATGTTAGTCTCCCGAAAAAAATGAATGATTACGGAGAAATTATTCTACAGTTGTTTTCTATTTTTTTTTTGCCAACCTACTCATAAATAAAACCTCTTGGGCGGAATTACTATGACATCATACGAGCATATTGCGTGCGCTTTTTACACTGAGCTAAGACAATTTATAGTTCACTGTTATTGGGTACGCTAGCTGTTAAATGCCTTCATCACAAATTTAATCAGAGTTACTATTTACATTACATAATTTCACGTGGGCAAAGCCGCAGCCGGCCGGCTAGTAATTACATATAGTTATTCTTAGCCCACCGCTTTGTTGCCCTAATTAAATTATTGTTATGTTATCAACTGATGTACAAAGTTTAACATAAAACTTACAAAAATAACTAAAACAAAAAATTCATTTACATTTCAATATGAGTTAATTACTTGGAGTATCGAAGCCAGTAAAATAACATTTTTGAAAACATTTATAGTGTACTAGCAGTGCGCCCGCGGCTTTGCTCGCAGGTATGACTCATAGCAGATATCTACCTTAATTGAAAAACCTCTTTGCGCACCAGATAGGTAGTTCAGTCATCAAGCGTTAGAATAACCAATCTGCTAGTTGAACTAACTCTGCGGCAGGATAAGTAGCTATTGCTGTCCACGCGAAAAGCAACCTTAAGTTTCTCCCTGCGACTAATAGCGACTTCGCCTGGGCGTTAATTATATGCACAACTATGTTGACGTTGTGAGGTAATCACAGACTCTATAATGTAAGATGGAAATCAAATCAAATACGTAGTTTACGTGGTATTAAAATTGATTTCCCCCGAGCACAACCATTGGTGATGGTGCCCTCAAAAACCTATTTGTTTTCAATACCTTCACTTGAAGTTAAGTGGCAGTAGGGAGTTTTGGCGGGATAAAGTTTCGCTGAAATGTAAACGTATTTGGTTGCCCCCACATTGAGGTTAGTGAGATGGTACATGTGGAATGACGCTGTCGAGGAACTTTAGCGCACAGTGGACTGCGTAATACATTTTCACCGATTTGAACGACTTCATCCAAATTGCACTAATTTCATTTTCCTTGTACTTTCTGTGTCAGATTTGCACATTTGTACAGAATTGAAAGAAAATTGAGCTCAGAATCTCCCGAACAATAGATCGGAGCTACAAACAACTGTGCAACATAACGTCTAAATCATTAGTAAAATCTATTTTAAAAATGAAATAATAATTTTCTTGGCTCATAAAGGTTGTCCAACACCGCGACTTGATAGAACTACAAAATGAAACTTCTGTATAACTTATTTCTTGCTGGTAGTACTTGTTTTTCGGTTCGTCTGCCTTGAAAGTTTCAAACAAATTTTTTTCGCAACAATTAAGATATTTTAAAAAATAAATAACTTGCATTACTTTTTTAAGGTACCTATGTAAGCATCATTCTGACGCGAGAAAAACTTCAATAGCACTACTGGTTACAAGTATCATTAGCTGATAGAAAACAATTTTTATGCTTCTTCACCCCTTTAGGTGTTCAATTTAGAAAAATCTTAATTTCGCAATTTAAATATTTGTACAAGCATCCACGTGAAGTGTAAAACACGACGATAGCCCGTTCAGTCTAAAAAAATCGATCATTCATTAAAAATCTCATATCACCTCTGTACTGTACTAAGAGTTCGAATTTTGAAAAACCTTAAAAATTTAAATCTCTATGGGTATATGGACAGGTATATAGAATATTTATCTAAAACACATTTCAGGGTCTTTTCACCTCCTAAGAGACTGAATTTCCGGAAAACCCTTCAATCACATTTTAGAGTACTTTACTGGTGTCTCTTAGACGTGAGAAACACAATAGCCTGCTGGGTACAAGATAAGTAGATGATCAATTAAAAACACATTTCATCACTATTCACCCCTTTTCACTTCCTTAGGTGAGGAATTTAGAATATTCCTGAAATTACAATTCAGGTGTTTGAGTAGGCATGAATCTTAAACAAAAATTACGTAGCTATATAAAATATCAATGGGGTTGACATATATCGATTGTGAATAGAAAACACAATTTACAATTTTTTTGCCTTTTTTGGGACTGAATTAGGAAAATATATTTTAAAGGTATTTTGGATATTTATATAAGCATCAAAATAAAGCAAAGAACACTTCGATATCTCGACTGGTTCGATAAATATGGATAAATAATCGAAAATGTATTTCACGTATTTTCACCCTACTTAATTATCAAATTTCGAAACGTTGTGGAGTCCTGTCATAATCACTTGTATACGTAACCATAGTCACTTGTATACGTAACCATATATATTTGTATAAGTAATCATAGACACTTGCATACGTAAACATAGTCACTTGTATACGTAACCATAGACACTTGTATACGTAACCATAGACACTTGTATACGTAACCATAGTCACTTGTATACGTAACCATTGACCCTTGTATACGTAACCATAAACACTTGTATACGTAACCATAGACACTTGTATAAGTAAACATAGACACTTATATACGTAACCATAGTCACTTGTATATGTAATCATAGACACTTGTATACGTAACCATAGTCACTTGTATACGTAACCATAGACACTTGTATATGTAACCATAGTCACTTGTATATGTAACCATAGTCACTTGCATACGTAACCATAGTCACTTTTATACGTAACCATAGACACTTGTATACGTAACCAAAGACAGTTGTATAAAAAACCATTGTCACTTGTATACGTAACCATAGTCACTTGTATACGTAACCATAGTCACTTGTATCCATAACCATAGACACGTGTATATGTAATCAATTGAAATAAAAATACGACCCACGAACCCTATCACGAACATACATGTGTTCAAACTGTATAGACGATTCATAAAAAACATATTTTCCCCCTTTCTTCTGTCTGGATAGGATTTAAAAAAACCTGAAACTACTATTTGGGTATTTACGTAAGAAACATTTTAAAGTGAAAACTAACTCTTCATCCCAGGAATTATGTAGATTCTGATGGTTGATAGGACACTTATTTAGGGTATTTTCACCTCCTCAAAAATGTTGAATTTCTAAGAAGCCTGAAATTGGCTAGTATGCATTTTTATGTACGTCTCATTGAAGTAAAAATCACGGTTATAGGCCGTTGGGTTCGTTCTATATCGACGTTCCTTCGAAAATATATTTCATCTCTTTTTCGTCCCCTTACAGGTCGAATTTTGAAATTTCCCTTCTTAGTGCTCGCCTACGACCTGAGGGGAAACCACACAAAAGTTTCACGATTCTAGGTCCAGTGGTTTGGGCTGCAGTTTGATATGTCAGTCAGTCAGCAGTCGGTCAGTCAGTCAGTGTTCTCTTTTATGTATCGAGGTAGCACATACGGAACCGTAACACTGATTGCGTGAAAACGAATATGTTACAGCATTATTTAGTGAAACGTTTAACAATAACGTTTTAAATTTTATCGTGTCTAACACAGTACCTACAAAATATTAATTGAAATTGAGATTCCAAAAAGTAAAGACTCCACGAATTTTTAAATTATTTCCAAATGCATATCTCGGGTAACTGATGAAAATGATTTATAACATACCCAAATTCCTCCATTTTTCCGTCTGGTTTTTAATTCAACACGATGTTAATACGTTAATCAGTGACATATATACGGTTAGAGTGGTCAACATTTGTACAGGAATATAGTAAAGTTTTAAAGAAAACTCGCAAAAGTATTCCTAAGTCGTAGGTAATGACTTTTTTCTATATGTAAGCATTAAAATTTTATGTTACTATTTTACTTTTTTATTTAGCTTTTCCTTATGTTTAGCAAATTAAAAAATTAGAAAATTATTAGTTACATATTAGTGCCAGGCAACTAAATATTAAGATGACAACATTTAGTCACGTGTAACAAGACGTTGTGTAAAGATAATGGACACTGTCGCCTTATGTCTGTGGCTTTAAGACTCAAGAGCCTCACAAGACACTTGCGGGAGATGCTAGGAAAGAGTACAACTGTTTTCCACCAAGTAGTTTATATTTCCTGGCTATATGAAATATACTTATACGTTCGGAAGGAATGACCCAACAGTGTATAATAAGCCTTTTTCATGACCAAAAATCTTGAATAACTAGAATCACGAGAAATACAAAGTATACTTATTAATAGCAACAGTGTTATATCAAGTATTTAGATTTAGACTTGCTGTAAAATTTCTAATGCAGGGAAAAATTAATGATGTAAAATTAATTCGAGTAATTCAGACGCATTTTAACTTACGTGATTCGTCATACCAGAAATAAAAACCTATACTTAAAATATATCCTAAAGACTTGACCTTACGTGAAAATAGAATACTAGGCGTGAAAGATTCTTCGTTCTCTCCTACGCAAATCATCAGAGACGTCAAATATGTTACAAGTATCTTGTCTTGGAATAGCTAACAATGAGAACATAAGTAGCGCTATATAGAGCTAGAGTTAGTACAATGATGACCGGAACTAAACATAGTATACCAAGCACAACGCATCTGATAAACATCAAGTATCACTACTCATATTGTGCCACCCAAATTATTAATTATAGACGCGTAGTTAACAGACAATGTTTCTATAGACGTTAGAAGTAGCCGTATGTAAAGAAAATTGTTGTTTTCTAACTTCGAAATGTTCCGTTTTTCGTTAGATTATGTTACATTAGTTAGGCTAGGTTAACTTAGGTTGGTTTAGGTTTGTTTTGGTTCGGTTCGGTTATTTTACCATTACGTTTTCCATTTTTCGTTTGGTTACCTAACCTTACTTACTGTTAAAAACATTAACATAGGAATACCACAGGAATATATATTAGGACCCCTATTATTTTTGGTATACATAAATGATCTTGGCTTATTAAAAATAAAGGGAAAGATTACACTTTTTGCGAAATATACAAACATTTTTTATACTAGGAATACTGTAGCGGAAATTATAAAATACATTGAGTACGATATGCAGATTATTTTATGTTGGTGTAGTAAAAATGTACTCACAAATAATTTAAAAAAGGTAATTACATGATTATTCATAAATCTACAACCCAATTACATATACAAACCCAATTACACATAGAAAATAATATGTTGTTGAGAGTTATTTGTGCCAGATACTTAAGGGTATTTATTGATGGTACACTAAGTTGGGATACTCAAATTCAACATGTCACATAGAAAATAGTACCTATAACAGGAGCTCTGGGTCGATTAAAGGGAGTCCTATATTTTAATACAATATTAAACAAGTGCACTATTAAAAAATTATTACTCACTTGGAATATATTACCATTATGTGGGGTAGATGTGGTTCAAGGTTATTGGAACACTATGAAACAATTCAAAGGCGAGCTTTAAGATATATTATGGGGATAAACTACTATACAACTACAAAACTGGTTTATACTACAGCTAAAGTGTTACCATTAAGAATGAACATAACATTAAATATAGCTTTATATGCCTATTAAAATTATGTATAAACTTATTTACAGTAATAGTTCATGCCTTCTGTTATTAAGTCATATATTCGAAATACTAAATGTGCTTCCAACCTTTACGCAAAGGAAATATTATCTACCAAAATGGACAAAGATACCTATGTCACCAGTGTATTATGATTTTAGTATGTTACCAGATAATATAAAGAAATGTAATAATCATAAAACATTTTTAAGTTGCAGTAAAGAAATTTATATGGGATCAATTAATTGAGCATGACAAAAAAGGTAGATACGTAAAGTTACTATAATTATGGAAATAAGCCAGTCTGTTATTGTTATATTGTTAATAATTATTTCATATTACTTATGTGAGTTATATCCCTGGTAAAATTACTTATTTTCATAATGTCAAGTCACTTACGTTATTATAGCATAATTTATTAATATGTATACAAATATAAACAGTGACTGATAAGCAACTATTAATGTAATTGTTTTTTATTGTAACGATATTATAGTGTAATATGTTTAGATTGTTATTAATTGTGTACAGTGTAAAATTGTTACAAATATGTTAAGTTTTAATTTGTCGCATGTGCATAAACATGTACAGTTCCTACAAAGAGCTTGAGCTCTCTGAAACAAATAAAAAATAAGTAAATAAATAAATAAATACTTCAGGTAACCTAAATTAACATTACCTAACATAATGAAAAACTCAATAGTAAAATAAATTAATCTAACAAAAAATTATCTAAACAAACTTGAACTAACCTAACTTAGGGCGCGGTCTACCGCAATTTTCATCACCTTTTTTATTTTTTATGTGTACCAGATATTTTTTTTCTTATTTTAGACACAACATGTGACTAAATTTGGTTCTTATGAAATTTTTTTATCTCTCATAGTTTTCGCGTAATGGTTTGTTAAAGTCATATATTGCATGTTTCCGTTTAAACGACTACACTAAAACGACGGATATACCAAACTCAAAAAAATCACAGCGGGTAAAGACATTGCAGGCTACAATGACATGCTCATAAAATTAAAGAATAAAAATTATTTGAATTAAAAAAATGCTGAAACTGAAAATAAAAATTTAAAATATTCAATATTTGTTTAAATACAAACAATTTTTATTCTTTAATTTTATGAGCGTGTTATTGTAGCCTGCACTGTCTTTATCCACTGTGATTTTATTGAGTTTGGTATATCAGTTGGTTTTAGTGTAGTCGTTAAAAAGGAAACATGCAAATTATGACTTCATCAAGCCATTACGCGAAAACTATGAGAGATAAAAAAATTTCATAAGAGTCAAATTTAGTCATATTTTGTATCTTAAATAAGAAAAAAATATCTGGTACAAAAACAAAATAAAATAATGATGATGAAAATTGCGGTAAACCGCGACCTTAACATAACCAAACAAAAAACTGAAATGTTCTAAGTTAGTAAACTACAATTTTCTTGACGTGCTCTAATATCTCCCTTCGAGTATAATTTACTCCTAATATCCATGTTTCAACACAGGTTAGGCTCGCTAAAATTAGAGTATAGACACACTCACCGAGAAGGGTACTGAGTGTGGTGTGGTATAGTAGGTTGTTGTTTAAAAGTACTGAAGGTGTAAACATGACATGTGTACATAAGCTCGAGTGAGATAGTGTGTGTAAAACATACACAGACCAAATTCTCAACACTGCTACTGTAGAGAGCAAAGTTTACACACAAAACATTGAATGGAAATAAAATTAATATTGCAATTAAAAATAATCATTGTAATTGCTGAACTGATAAATGTAGGAATTTACTGAGGAAATACTGAATGGTTAGCTAAGAATCAACAACATAACACTCATGAAAAATTAGCATTAAATTACTTTACACCTTGATATCATCAAATAAAGTTCTCCGGGTTAAAAATGTCCTTAAGCAAAAGCTTTGCGAAATTAAATTTCCGATTGCTCTTATATAGATATTCACAAACTCGGGACCTCTGGGTCCAGGGAAAGTTAACGTTCATAAATCTAGGCAACTAGCAAAAATATATATGTAGTTAATGTCTCAGTTTAAATAGTTTTCAAAAAATGTCTTCAACCATCTTACTCGTTTAAAAATCAAAATTGTCAACTTCAACCTAGGTTATTTAGCTATCAGAATAGAAAGTTTCGTCAGGCTAAAACAAAAAGCCTTTACAAGCTGTACTTTGAATCCAAAATGGCTAAGTACAATCCTCTTAATTTCATGAAGTTCACTCAAAATTACTTATTCTTCTATTGCCCTACAGCTCGGCCCTCTTCTTTCACGACCGGCTGGCCTAGCAAATTAACTACAAATTGGTGGCAGTAACTAAATCCTGTCAATTAGGATGGGTCCTTATATTTAAGATTTATATGGGCATCAAAATCACGCACATACGCCTTTTTTAAATGTCACCAGAAATCTATTGGGTTCACATAGGCTTCCGCAAGGACTCCAAAATGCCCATCCTTCAAAAATACAATAATTTATTGCATAACATTTTATAGATAATATGTTAATAAAATAAAAATATGTTTATTAAATATAAATTAAAGTATAATTTGGATTCAAAATGTAATACATAAACAGTAATTATAAAGTTGAATATAATTAATTAGTATAATTGCACGACTCGTGATCGGCATGTAACAATCCTATCATATCTTACTAAGCTTAAGTCGGGGCCGTTAAAATTACGTTAATACGTTCAAAATAGTTTAAGAACTCATTAATCAACATGAAAATCAATTTAAAATGGTTAAGAACTGTTTCTGTGATATCCAAAAACAAAATAAATTTACCGTCAATATTAGTACTGTTATTACATACGCTCCATATGTCACAGTGCGACTATTTCTAACATCTATAGAAACATTTTTCACTGATATGCTATACCTATAAAATCAGTAGTTTGGCCACTACACGATGAGTAGTGATTGTTGAGATTCACCCAGCGTCTTAGTGACTCGAAGTATTGAAGTCGTTAGACAAATACGTATATGAAACACGTTTGAAACTTTTGCCTATAAATATTCTTCTTTGTGAAATATTCTGAGACACAACTTAAAACAGGACATATTGCTCTGGTTATAACTATAATTTAATTGTTATTATTGGTTAAAAGTCTATCTTACGCAGAGTTTTGATCGATAGTGACTTGTTTAACTCATATAGAGAAAATATGAGTGAGTTAACTGTATTCATTACTGCTAAGTTTAAAAAAACCCTTATAAATAAAATTTTTCATACTGCATTTCGTGTACTCGTAAAACGAAGAGACGAAAAGTGCAGGCAAATAATATTAAACCATTTAGTTTGAAAATCGACTTCCTGAAGGAAAGTAATTCACTATTTATTATTATTTTCAAATACCAGAAGCTATGATCAATTAACTGCAATAAAGCTAGAAAAAATAACATAATACAGAGTAAATTGGGCGACGTATATGTCTATAACCTTACGTACTTCACCTGTTTGCAACTTCCGGTACACTCACATTAAAAACAGTAGAATACTCTGTAGGTTGTATTTTACATGAGATTGTACTATACATCACGGCTTAGAAAGAGGCCGGGGTTGGTGCAATGGCTGGAGCCTTCCACTAATGCGGTCCTGGTTCGAGTCCCGGCGGGATCAGTCCCAGGATTTTCGCATGTGGGAACCGTTCCGGATCATGACGCTGGTCGGCGGGTTATTTAGGGGCTCTCCCATTTCCCCCGTCCATTCATTCCGGCGCTGCTCCACACTCACCTCATGTCACACTTCACTAGCGCTGAAGACCTCGATGTTGAGCGCTGACCAAACTCCCCTCACTCTTCACTGCGACGTAGCAAGAATCAATTCATTATTGCGTTGCGTGGCTCCTGCATACTAGGCAACCAACTACACATGAAAGCAATGCTGGTTGTGTGTCAGCACAGGCATGTAGCAGCAGGGACTGTTTTTAATGAACTTGAACAATACATCCTGGAGACAGGTTATAGTGACCAAAGTTTCTCTTTACACACACATATAGAATCTATGCTGTTGCTGTGTAACGTTGACTGCATCCTTGCATGTATAGTTAGTACAAGCGACATATTACAGCATGACAAGATTGTGTAGTCAACAGCAAGAATCTGAGAGGTTACTTATACACCGACGTCTTCATATAGTACCCAGCGAGCTGGGACAGTGGTAAACCGACGGAATATGTGAGGGCAAAACAAACAACTTGGTTTCATGAGGAACAATGCTAGATTTCGTTTCCGGTCATGCTCTTTAACATTTTCAGTGTTTTCCTCATTCACTGAATGCGAGTTTGAAGTGTTGCCTAAATACAGGCTCGTTTCCTGGTGTTCTTTTCCAAGGCCTGGACATTGTTCTGCAACAAAGAATCATACTTTTATTTACACAACTCTTTATTGCATACTGTAAAACCTGTGAAATATCACGCATTAATGGCCACGAAGCCATAATGTATTTCAACGATCAAGATATCCAAGGCTCTTTGTCAGAAGCTATAAAATTTGTGTATTGGTTAATCCTGCATCGACATGTCTAAAATTTTTTTAGTACAAGTCGATATGTTTAGGCCAAATAACATAATCTTACAATATCGTTTTGCCGAAATATACATGAATTATCATTGTGATTTTATTATCATTATAAATTCTTATAATTGTAATTACATAAATGGTTAATGTAACTCTCATTCACTTTTTATGTACATGTCTGTATTATTTCACAGTATAAAATACATTTATTTTCTTGTCCAGTTGATACAGTTAATTTTAGTTTTTGGCCTTGTTTCAATGTGTAATAGTCTTACGTTTTGTGTTTTCGGGTATGCGTGTCACACATATTAAAATATTTAGATGTTTGTAACATTTAAATATGTCAAACGATGAAGGTGAGGTGAGAGGGTTTTACAACTCTTTAACACAGAGGTCTTAACAGCCTATGAGTGTGAGGTGAGGTGAAGGGATAAGACGACATCCACGCCAGAATCGGGCTTCGAACCCAGAGCCCTTCGCACCGTAGACCAGCGCCTAATCAACGAGGCTACGGAGGCCGGCGTCACATGATTAATTAACTATGTGTTACTATAATTATTACTGTTAAACTAACCATGTGTCAATCGTAATTTCCACAGCTAATAGCAGTAACAACGTATGTCGCGGGTTGTCTATCAGCAGGCGCTGTACTGCGTACTACTGAATATTCTAGTTGATAACAGCTACCTGCATTTATGCGCATAAGTTTGCTGAATTATCTGCCTAATTTCCATATACAATTGTGCCCATGCAATTGGTCAGTGATTCAGGCACATTCGTGCACAATTTTATTGAATTTCAGTTCGTAAAATGTGATGTATTAAAATTATCATTAGTACCATTGTCTGGGTAAATAATATTAAGCCAATGAAAAACGTTCCTTAAAAATATAGTACTCATTTACTAACTAAATGAAGTATTTTTGTTGTGATGTAAGCTGTTTGTTAAGAACTGAAATGTTATCACTGGAGTAGATTGTATGAACTAAATGAGAGTTAAATAAATACACTTAATCATCCGTTGCTGTTTCCATCCTTGTACTGTGTCTAAAGCCGCCATAACTTTCTGTCTCTCCACCATTATACTTCTTCCTTCATCTTCATCCAATATTCCCCTCTCTCCACGACTCCTGCCATTACGTGCTTTTCCCATCTCTGTGTTGGTGTTCCCTGGCCTCTTCTTCCTTTACACTTTACTTCCATCAGTTTCGTTGGCATTTTCTTTCTTCCTATTCTCTGCATGTAGCCATACTATTTCGTTCTCACCTTTTCAATAAATTATTTATACCCTTTACTTCTACAAGTTTCTGCACGTCCTCATAGTATTGTTACAGTAAACATGCTCCTCATGAACCTCGTGTACATTGCTTTCACTTTCCAAAATTCCACTGTCCATTGTCCATGTTTCTGCCGCGTACATGACACTTGACACATAACTGACCTTGTGCTTTACTGTTTCCTGTCTGTTCCGTATTATGTATGTTACACATCTGTTATGAAGACATACACATGCACTTTATTAATTACTGCACGGGCAGAAACCAATGATAGCAGAAATTTTGTCTAACACAAAAAAGGCGCTTTCTATAACTGAATGATTCTAGTTGTGTGTGTGCTTGTGTCCTTGAGTGTATCACTTGGACGCATTTATACTGCAGTTACCTCAGTCATTTTGTTAGTCTCCTTTTTTAAATTATCCATGCATGGGTACAATAACGATGAGAATAATCTCTTCGCTATCCACTAGACATAAAGTGATCAGCAGAAACTTTCCATCGTTATCTGCCCAAATTATTTTTAAGCCAACATGAATTTCTCAGAGCAACTAAATCGTTCATTTTTTCAATTATTAATTTGCTTATGATTACTTAAACTGCGTAAGTTAATATTTTCGACGTGAAAATGTTTGCTCTTTTTTTTTATACAAATACCATTTTCGTAACTTTTCTATCAGGTGAGGTTAACGTAATGCACGTTTATCGACTTGGCATCTGACTGTACGACGAGGGAACAATCGGCATCTGACTGTACCACGAGGGAACAATTGGCATCTGACTCTACGATGAGGGAACAATTGGCATCCAACTGTACCACGAGGGAACAATTGGTATCCGACTGTAGCACGAGGGAACAATGATCTCGATAGTTTCAATTTTTCTAAAGTTTTAAGCTTGTCTGATAGTTATGCTAGAATAGTTCCTATGCGGTCAGTTGGACATTATAAAATACATCAGATACTAATAGCACACACGGATATCTTGATAACTTAAGCAATACTGCGGGAAAAAATATAACGGAACTAGGTTCTCATATCATCTATTTTGGCAAACGTTTATAATTAATGTGATAATATTTCTGTTAATATGTGTATTTTACTACGTAGACTATAAAGTAATTAAACGTCCATACTTAGAGGGGAGAGGTAGGGTGGTTGATGCTTCATGAAATCTAACAAGTATTTATATAGGACGCTTTCTGGCCAAGTGAATATACAGGGATGTATGAGCCTAGAATATCAAGTTTAGAAAAGTTTCTTGGTAGAATATTAAATATAGTTTGGAATAAAATTACGTTTCTGTGGGCAACGTTAAATGTAATATAAGACTTAACATGAAAATAATTCCTACTTTTTAATTTACCTGGTCATGAGAATAATAGGTGTTATAGCCATTTTATTACATTAAATTAGTTTTCTGCGAGGTTTTGTGTACATTATATAATAGTTATTTGTGCAGTGCACCGTCATGAACAGAAACTTTTTTCTTGGTACAAGTGCTTACAATGCATAGTTTAGAGAAAAATGCACCCAACAGTTGTTGTGGATATGTTATAACGCCTAGTATTTGTGCAAACATTGCTAATTTCAGCCAGAAATTGGTCTCAGCATGCACAATACTCACAACAAAATGCAACCTGTGATGCAGCTGTTTAAAATATGCCGCAAAATCCAACCAAGTAAACCTATTTAAACATAAAGCGGTGCTGTTAACTTGGAAACCAATTTACTTTTACGCCAGTTTACAAAACTGTATTAAATTTTTAATGAGAAAAATCCTTGAATTTCTTCAAACATAAAAATCTTTGAGAGCTTTCTAAAACAGATAGATTGAGTTTTTAAATTATTTATTTCGCTGAACAATGGAAACGATGTGTTGCTTAAAGGCGATTGTACAACCAGTACAATTAATACCTAGCGTTTGGAATCAAGTAAAATATACTTAAAATAATAACGCAATTGCAGCTGTGTTAATAAAATGTCCATAGATTAATGATTAAGGATATGTTATTTGATGGGAATCTGTCGCTAAAATCGACCTGGTCACAGAACCTTATTTAAATAATTCTTCGCTTTCATACTTAAATCTTTTTAAAATTAATTTTACTTATTTCAGAATATACTAAACATGTGTGCTTTCACAATATTTGTACATTTTTCCACTGTGAGTAAACCACTAGCATTTGTGAAAGTGGTGTTTACCAGGTTTGCTGTTAAATTTTCCAAGTCGCCCATAGTACTTTATTTTGCTGTATTTTGCGTATACGAGCCTAATTATTGACTAAAATAGCACTTTTTGCATAAATACCAGCTATTATATTATTGTTACAGCAACCGATGTGTGCAATTTTCTTGTAATTTGTGTACTGTAGTCTATTCCAACATGAAGACATTTTTTGTTCCTTGCAATTTACTTACTGCTAAAGAAAAAGCATATAACATTTTCAGAAAATATGGCGGCAAAGAATTTTTTTGCTTCATGAGTGTCGTTACCCTATTATTATCAAGAAAAGGAATTGTTCGGAGCGCGATTTATTTATAGGTTAAATTACCCGATAACACTTAATATTGCCCACAGGAACGTCTTTAATTTCTAAATATTTACGACTATTTCCCAAATAATACGAGGGATACTTTTTTTCAACCTCCGATCCGCTGTAATAAAAAAAAACGAGAATGAGTTAGGAAATTATTTTAATGTCAAAAGAAACATAGGCCTATATCTTGACACTATTTTTCCGCATAATCACCGTGCAGATAGAGGCATTTGTCGTACCGATGCACCAGCTTGTCGATACACTCTGCAAAGAATGATGCCTCCTGCCTATTCAGCCACGTTTAAACAGTGTCCTGCAGTTCATCATGGGTGTTGAAGCGTCGTCCTCCAAGCCACTTTTTCAACTTGAGAAAAAGGTGGAAGTCACTCGGTGCTAAATCCGAACTGTAAATGTCTATGTAAAGAACAAGCAATAACCACCAAGCATACAAGAAGTTTGCCGTGTGACTATTGTTGTTTGCTAATATTAATGTATAAAAGCTTTCATCTTCGTTATGTGTTTTTGCTTGTGTTACGAAATAATACAAAACTACAAACCAGTACTGTTGGTGTTGGAAGATCCAACTTCAAGCCCATTTTTTTATTTAATTTTTTTTTTTTATTTTTACCAAATTTCTATTTGCCCAAACCATATGCAGTCAGTTTACTTCGTGTCGGAAAATGTCTATTAAAATTGCAGGATGTAACATTTGATAAGATCACGTGTGAGATATGAAATGTTGTAATTGTAGCATTTATGCCAGGGATTGCTTGCCAGTTCGAGTAAGCACGCTTCTTAACTAAGGTTATGTACATGATAAGTACAGAAACTGAGGACTTATCACGATATGTAGTAGGAATTTGGTCTTGGTTCAGCACATACTTGTTACAAATAATTAACATTTCTGTCTGCTTTATGCATATGCAAGAGTTCTGCTCTCATACTGGTCTTTACAAATGATTCGCCAGTATCCTACAAGAAATGTAATTGATATTTTATCCATATTTTATTTATTTCATGATTTTTACTGTTAAAGTGTTGGCTACGATATTTAACACTAATGAAATTAATTCTTATTCAATTCATAAAGACCTATTCACATTTTTCGGAAAACAATTGCAAAATATTTTATTCTGTACTATAAAAATAGAATAAGTAGTTTTATTAAGTTACCGGTTGTTTAATTGCCATTCATAGTAGCATTTGCCTTGTATCTGAAGGTTTATCCGGGTTGGTAAAGTAGGTGGCTTGTACCGTAAATAAACCTGAGCATCCAATTAAAACCACGCGATTTCCCCAGGACTGGATATGATGCCTATCAATAAGGACATCAAGTTTAGCCCAAGGCACCGACTTTCTTAGATTACAGTAGAAGACACAAACTAACTCTTTTCAGAAAATTTAATTTTTTTTCATCAACAAAACCCTATTTGTTATTGGACTGAAACAAAATTTATGAACTTTAAAAGTAGTTCTTATCCACTAAGAAATCTCCTTAAAAGTAATAAGTTACACATGCTTAAATACACACTTAAATTATAATATTTGTGTGAATAGATAAATAACTTATAGGATGTATACATACATATATATTTATTTAAATAAATATATATATATATAATACCACACTCATATACATACAATAAGCGAGGATGACTTTGAACACTTATGGCTACTTTTATGCGACATTCGAAAAAAATGTATATTTTTTTCAAGTATAGCAGACCGGAATAAACACGTTTGCTTTTGGTAAACACGGAATAATAAAATATCTACATGACACAATTGGAAAATTAAAATTATGTGAAATGTCATAACATCACACCATGTATCCAAAGTCAACCCCCCTTCCCAATCACTGAATATGTGTGCACATTTGTGTGCAATCTAAATATTCTAATTTATGTACCAGGAATACATTATTAAATGATTAAATGAGACATATCTTTACAAACAATATATAAAATTGTTATATTTAAGTTCGTAACTTTATAATTGGATAGTGTTTTGTAAAAAAGATTTAAATCACGTTTCCATGTCGACTACATCTAGAAGAATCTAACAACACTATTAAATTGATATCCACAATTTAATAAAATTTTCACTCAGTATTTTGACTCAACCAAAACATAGTATCACCATTTGGGTTTTCACCATATAGTAATGTTCGTTGTTTGTCAATTTGAGGGTTGACGGTATTTTCTGACGTTGTCCAATTATAAACTTGTACAGAACGTTTTACTATACAACCAAGAAGAAAGCGGTGATAAATGACAAAGTTTTGTAAGTGGTGACATATTAGAAGAAAGTGCAGTTAGTGTGGACAATTAATGAAGTCAATGTGTCTCGTGTACTGGATGAAGTAGCATTTCATTTTTCCTGCTAGATCGAGGAGCAGCTTTCTCGTGATGTGGTCTACATAACACTGCGATACCCACATACGTGCCGAGTGTAACAACTGTCTCTCGTCTCCACGCTAGTCGTGGCACCACACGTACTCTGAGGCCGTCCACAAACTACTATCTAAGAAGCATACTACGTGCATTCTGGGCTACATTGTAGACGAATATGTTTCTAGCAAAATGTTGATTTTGCACACACAACGTGGCAATATAATATGGTGTTAGTCCCCTCTTGCGCTTCACAGATATGCTACTAACATTGTTCTGACCAACATATTACGAGTGCAGGTTCAAAACATGAGCATTCCAAATATGATTCTAGATTTACTCAACAGTAGATAGCTTTTATTCGCTCTAGCACAAGTATCCTTTTTGTGTCACATAATTTTATTCAGTCCAACAACAGTAAAATTATTTTTTAGTCCCTAGACAATAAAAAGATTTTCAATTATTTTATTCAGTCCCTAGACAGTAAAATTCTCTTCAAGATTTTCTGTCCAACAAGAGTAAAAAAATTCTTAAAAAATGTTTGCGATGTTTTTATTTATCTTAACAGAAAAAAAAATGGTTATATGTTTAGATTATAAGGGTTCTTACCACGAAACATTTTTGCGTTTTCTTACCAAGAAAAATTCCCGCAAAAACTTTTCTTACCAAGAAAAATCTCCTCGAAAATTTTTCTTACCAAGAAACCTTACCCTATAAAATAATTTTTTTAATTAATAAAAAAAAATATTATTAACTTTAAAAAAATATTTTTATTCATAAAATAATAATTTTGACAAAACAAGTTTTTTTTTTGTAAAAAGTCTAATGAAAAATGTTTCTGATTATGAATCAAGACAAAAAAACTCGTGAGAAAATGGAAGCATCACTGAAAGTATTAAATGAAAAAAAAAAAAAAAGAATATAAAAAATTTCTGAACCTACAATGAATAAACAATATTATTTAAATAAATAAAGCTAAAACAACGAATACTAAATTTTGGCGTCGATTTTTATTACAAATAGCAGAAATGATAGTATTTTTAACACACATGTATGTTCAAAAATTTAGTAATATAGTTTTAGATGTGTTAATAGTGAATCTATGAATATCATATAAGAAGGAATGAAAAAATGTGGCCCTGGAAACCAATTTCATTCAATTAGATTTGAAGAAAAATTTGTTTTGTTTAATTAACATTTTGCATATGTATATACTATATTTTTATTACAGGTTACATATTTTTAGTATTGTTTTCTATTAAATATTTATGTAATAATGAATTTAAATGCTTTTTTTCATAGCAATTTTTGGAATCTATTTACCACATAAATAACATGCTACTTTTTCTACCATCATAGCTTTACCATTTTTTTCTACAAGGATAACAATTATAACGTATACCATATTTCATATTACTATTTTTAAAATCTCACAGTGAGACTTAACAATTTTACAGACAGAACATTTTCTAGTAGTGATATATTTTAATAACTCATCAGGATTACGTATTTTGCAGTTAAATTACTTTTATACCTGCTTTTGTGACATATATTCCACTTAAAGAACATGGCATTTTTTAAAATTACTTAGCATTCTGAATCTTTTTACAAGAAAAACACAAGCAGGCTATACCATATTTATCGTTTTTATTTTTTGAAAATTCAGAATGTGATTTAATAATCTTATAGTTGTAGCACTTTCTAGTAATATAATTTTCTGAGTCCATTAATAAAGAAGTAAAACACTTGAAAAATATTTTCTTTTACTACGTCCAATAATACTTATTTTTTATACAACAAAAAATTAGTTTTAAAAATTAATATTAATTATAATTTTTTTAAAATGTGTATGTTATTTTTAAATATTTCTAATGTTTTTTTCTTCTTTACAAATAGAGATATACATGTCTGATTTTTCAGAACAAATTGAATGTGATATTTGTCAAAATTACTATAATCCAAAAAACTAAAAAAATATATATTTAAAAGTCGAATTCAAAAAGGTCATTCCCCATTACCTAAAAGATCTCCAAGAGTAAATATACAAAAGGAAAGCATTAAACGTGATATTTGTGAAAATTATTACAAACCTTCTCGTTTAGAAAAACATTTAGCAACTAAAAAACCATAATAATAAAAATATATAAATTAAATGTGTAACAATGTCATATTGATTAAAAAATAAAGAAAAAAGTCATAAAAAACTAGAATTCGTGGAGGACTGGCCCAATAGATAAAAAAGATAAACCGAAAAATGAATGAAAATAATCCAAAAACTAAAAGTGAAAAAATTATAGTAAAATGTGAAGTTTGTGAAATAGAATGAAGTCCATGATTTTAAAAAATCACGAAGCGAGTAAAAAGCACATAGAAGCAGCTGATAAAATAAATGATAATGAATTAATTGATGGTTATGAGACATACGGAAAAGAAACAGTAATTGAAAATATATTAAAAACTTATAGTATTAGAATTAAGTTTGATGAAATATTCCAACAATATTTCTTAATAATATAACACATATTGTAATAAGCAAAATAGAAAAAGAACTAAAGCGACATAAAGGATTAGAAGTAAATATAAAACTTATCGCTCAGTATTCAAGGGGCTCATTATCCAATTAAGAATATCACGAATCTTCTTTAAAACTGAAAATGAATTAATTTAATAAACAAGCGATTTAAAATATTATTATAAAAGTGCTTCTTGCAAAATTTCGGTTGAAATGAAAATATTTGAAAGAGAAGGATATATATAAGCTAGAGATAAGAATAAACAAATATAATCAATTAAAAGGAAGTTCTTAATCTGATTTGCAAGAGAAAATTAAACAGAAATAAGCAGTTATAAATGTAAAAAAATTATAAAAAATTTATTTTATGGCCAATTTTATCGGATCTTTATCATTTAGAAATAAATACAGACAGAGATAATTATTATAAAAATATGAAAACTGATTTAATTATTACTTTAACGATTTACAATTTACAATGCATTTTGATCAAATTAATTTATATGAAAAAACGAACCAGAATTTCTATTATGGCTATGAAGAAAAAAATTAAGGAAAATGATAAAGTAAAAGATATAGAAGAAGAAATATTTTTTAATTGTTTAAGTAATAATGAAGAAGGAAATAATAATAAAAAATGAAATACGAAAAAGAATATCAATTTTATCCATTAAAATTAACGGAAAATAAATCTAATAAACATATTAATCGTTTATACATTAATAATAAAAATATTGATCATTATTGTTGAATTAAAGATCTTTTTAGGCTAATTGGGTCACAGCTTTAAAAAAAACATAGTAAAAAGATCTTTGTGACTGATGTTTGCCATGTTTTTCTTCTGAAGATAAATTTAAAAAAAAAAAACACGGAACATGATTGTAGAGAACATGAAGGTGTTAAAATAGAAATATCAAATGAATATGTATATAAAATATATATATATATATTAAAATTTATAATAATTCTTTAAAAGTATATTGTACAATTTGTGCTGAACTTGAATGTTTGTTAAATAAAATAGCTACTTGGGACCCAAATCCGATTAATTTGTATATAAAGGTGTACCGAAAACACGAACAAATAAGTTTTTGTTATTTCATAAATCTTAAAAATAACAGTTTTTAACCCCCAGTATATCATAAAGGGAAAAAAAATGCATGTAGTGTTTTTGTAAACAATGTTAACGTAAGAATTCAAAAATACATATATTTTTTTAAAAGGTAATACCAATGAGTTCACTAGCTAAAAAAGAAGAAAACTATCATAAAAACGCAACACATTGTCATATTTGTGAAAGACCATTAAATGTCGTAAAGACAGCGCTATTAAAGCTTCAGTAATGGATCATGATCATTTAACTGGACAATTTATATGAGTGCCCCATAGTAAATGTAATTTAAATTATAAAGCCCAAATTTTGTTAATGTTTATGTTCATAATTTATCAGGTTATGATACTCATTTGATTATAAAAGATTTCGGAAAGTTCCAAAGTAATAATAGAATTGATTTAATTCCATATTCCATGTAATGAAAAAAAAAATTATTTTTAAAAACACGTAGAGGATGGTGTAAAATTAAGATTTATTTATACATTTAAATTTAGCTTCTAGTATTTATAAACTTTCTAGAAACCTTACTAAAGAACAATTTCGAGAAACTTCAAAATATTTTTCAAATGAACACTTGGTTTTAATTATTAAAAATAGTAAAATTGTGTGGATTCAGAAGAAAAATATAATTAAACAGAATTATCATCTAAAGAATTTTTTACAATGATTTAAATAAAACTAGTATTGCTGACAAAGATTATGAATTTGCACAAAAAAATTGGAATATAGTAATATTAAAAATCTAGGTAAATATACAGAATTATACAACAAAGTTGATGTTTTATTATTAGCTGATGTATTTGAAAATTTTAGAGATATTTGCATAAAAACATATAAATTAGACCCATTTTGGTATTTTACTGCTCCAGGATTATGTTGGGACACAATGTTAGAACATTCAAAAATTGAATTAGAATTATTAACCGATTATGATAAAATATTAATCTGAAAATGGTATTAGATGTGTAATCTCCCAAAGTTGTAAAAAATACGCAAAAGCAAATAACAAATACATTAAAAATTATGATCATAAATATGAAAATTCGTATATAGAATATTTAGATGCAAATAATTTATACAGTTGGGCAGTGGCACAATATTTACCTTTTGGAGGTTTTAAATTGGTAAATAATGATCTCGATGATTCATATTATTGGAAAGAACAAACAATGCATTTAAAAGATAATTCAAATGAAGGTTGTATTTTAGAAGATGATTCACAATAATACAACCATAAGTTACTTGATTTGGCAGGGCCAAATTATCCGAATGAATTACACGATTTACATAAAGATATTCCCTTAGCCCCAAAATTTAAAACATCAAAAGGATAAAAAAACTTAAATACTTTATGTGAAAAAAAAAATATGTTTTACACTTTTAAAATTTTGAAACGATATTTAACTTTGAGAATGAATTTGAAAAAAATACATATACTATTAAAATTTAAACAGTCGGATTGGATTAATTCATTTATTGATTTGAACACACAAATGAGAAGAAATGCAACAAATAGTTTTGATGAAGATTTCAATAAATTAATGAACAATTCTGTTTTTGGAAGAACAGGGAAAAATATTAGAATCAGACTTGATATTAGACTATGTAAAAATTCTAATCAAGTGTAAAAATTAATTGCAATACCAAATTTTAAAGATCGAACTAAATTTAGTAGACTTTTAGCCGCAATACATATGAATAAAATAAAATAATGTTTTAATAAACCAATATATGTTCGAATTATTTTATTAGATTTATCAAAAACTTTAATGTACGATTTTCATGATAATGTTATGAAACCAAAATATCGAGAAAATATTGAATTATGTTATGTGTATACCGATTCTTTTTTTATTATATAATAACTAACGATTATGAATATATATGATAGAAATGGTGTACCATTTTTATACTTCAGATTATGGAAAATATTATGTTCATAATATCCCACAAATAAACAAAAATAAAATGACGAAACTAACAGAAAAATAATGGAAGAATTTAAAAGATTAAAATAAAAAATTACGCTTCTAATGTTGAACGTGATTTTAAAAAAGAGCAAAACATATACATTTGAACGTAGTTAAAAATTAAATTAGTTTGATGATTATAAAAATTGTTACTTAAAAAATGTTATTTTGTATAAAAATATGACTTATAAGAAGGAAAACACAACAACCTTATTTCAATAGTATCTAGAATAAAAACATTAGGTCCTGAAGATGATAATATATGTCTTTGAAAAAGGTTTTGATACACTTCCATGGGGTCATTACCAATTTGAAATGAAATATATTTATTAATATTGTTTGTAAGTATTAAAAAAATTATTTCGATTGTGGTTACACTTTTAATTATTATAACACATTTTGCGAGAAGTGTAAATCAAACACTAACAATAATAAAATTATTTAAATAATTTTGTATACATGAACATATAAGAAACAGATATAACACACGTAAATTCATCTGTTGTTTCAAACACTATTAGACTTTTACGAGAATACCACAACATTCAAACTACTGGTGGAGTTAATAACGAAACAATAACATTAATTAAAGCCCCTAGATGTGGTGTATCAGATTATGTATTTGACTTTTCTACTTCTGACATAAATTTGACTATAAAAATTATTAAATGGCATTATGCATTGGCTAATTCACAAATACTTAAATTAACTCATACAGTGTTTCAATGTGGGCAAAAAATAACTAATATTGATTTTAAACATGATAATAAAAATCCTCACATAATAATATCAAATAATCGAAAAAAATACACAAATTTCAAAAGTCTCGACAGTATTGCTCCAACAGATTAGATGGAAAAGGAGGTATACTTGTTCATGTTTTTCCCCCAAATCAGTCAATTCGCCAATTGAAATTCATATTGATGCTGAATAAGTATGGTATTTTAATTACAATGACCAATCTGCTGTAAAAATATTTTTTTTTCAGTGAATTTATACATGAAAATATACATACTTTAGGAATGCAACATTCGAATGTTTACGAGTCTGTTATGTATCCAACATATTCCTCAGGTCGAATAGATTTGCAAGCTGATGATATTTTTGCTATACAATGTCTTTATGGCACACCACCTATTCAGAGTATAACACCCACAAATTTACCACCGCCAGTCCGAAAACCAAGCATGTAAATCCCTACGAAAGAAATATATTTGTGTGTTTAAAATAAAATCAACATATTTTTGACAGTTGATGAAGTAATGTATATTTCTTATAAAAATATGTATGGACTAATGACTTAAAAGATAAATTAGTAAGTAAACCGCAGCTTACTACTAATTTGCTCTATTTTTAACCAAATAATTTTTAAAGTCTTACATCGACTTATCAGAGACCTACAGAAATTGTAATGTTCATTGATTCATATGTATATATAATTGATTATCAAATTTAAAACTTGTGTCTGGTTATCCGAAAACCATTTATGACTTAGTTGCACCACAGAATTCGAAAATAAAAGCTGCAGTAAACACATATTTTTGTCCTATTTTTATATTTTACAGGAAGCTTACTTTATGAAATTGGATGAATGTTAATTTAAAGCTAAAATTTTGGATTAATAAAAAAAATTCCAGGTTTACCACGAGAACTTGATTTATAATTTAGATACACCGACGGATTGTCGTACTGTTTCAAAAGCACAACTTATGAATTTTGTGAATTTGCAAAAACATTAATTCCCAATACAATCATTATCATATTCAGATATTGTAAATCAATTTAAATGTTTACTACAACAAATGGAAACAATCTCCAAAAAATAAAATTTTGTAATGTAGAGAAACACATAAATAACATAGACACTGATGATAAAATAAAATTGTAAAATGTATAAAATCAAGGGAGTGTCCTAGAGAGACCCCCCCATCAAATGAACATCCAAATAATACATTTATTAAAGAAACTGGACAATAAACTTTATTTAGAAAATTTAGACCCTTCCAATTCGAAGGCCATAACTTATAAAGAAAAACACTGTATTAATTATGAAAATATAAGGGGCCCGAATCGTTCCCACTTCAAATTAATTAATTATAAATAATTAAAGAGTAACGATTTGTTACTCTTGTTAAATGAACACTCCCAAACTGTTTTTGTTGCTGAACTAGGGGTGTAATATTTAATTTTAAAATAAAAATGAAATAAGCTGAAATTTTTCAAGTTTGGTTAACCACTATTTTGGATGCATTATTTAAATGAAAAGATATTAACAATATAACGTGTAAAGAAAATAAATTTAATCATTCAAGGGTGGTGCAGATAGAACAATTAAATTTTTTTCTCTGGCTAAATATTTGATTGTATTATAAGCAATTCTTTTGTATACTCATGAATATGATCACAAAAGTATTTTAAAACAATTTTTTTATATTTGTTTATATTTTCAGTTTTAGCTGTTTTATATACTTTATGCTTAAAATAATACTATTTCATATTTATGTTTATTTATTTCTTTACTTGAATTATTTTTGTTTCGTCCTTATCTTTAATTTGATCCACAAGATTTTTTTTTCACCTAAAAGTTTTCATTTTTGTTCCTTAAAATTATTTTTATAATTTTTTATTGTTTCGTCCTTTAATTAATTTATTTTTATATTCGTCATTAATTCTGGTTATTAGCAAAAATCTGGTTTGCTATATTAATACTCATAACTTTTCCATATTTATTTCTAGTTATTTTATCTTTCGTTTTAGTTGTTAAATTTTTAGTTGTAATTGTTTCATGTTTACCTTTAATTTGATGTAGAGGTTTTGTAATTAAGATTTAATGTTATTTATTTTATTTTTTAGTTTCACATTACAACTTAAAAATTATTTAGGATTATTAAATTTTTCGTAATAAGGTTTGTCATGATAAAAATTTATATTATGCTAAAAACAAAAAAAAATAATAATAAAATAAAAACAAATCGCGAGTATAATAACAACCTACTTAAAAAATAAAAAATTCTTGAACTGTGGATTCAGTTATAAAATGTAGAAATAAATATCGAATATTTATAATATTGACTAATTTTCCATAAGCAGCTGTCATTAAAATTTCAACATGTCTAATCAACGGATTATGAAAGTAATAAAATTTTGATTTAGTCATGATTATTTCCATTTAAGGCATTCCGTAATTAACTGTTAGTGGGGGAATATAAATAATTTCTCCATTTGTATAACTAATCACATCAATATTTGAAAAAAAATAAAACCAGATTTTCGCTTTAATGCTTGTACTTGGCAAAATTTAAATATGCAATTTTCAAGAATCACTAGCAATTGTATTTAGAGAAATATAATATTTTGTTTTGTAAATTACATTAAATTTTTCATTCGTGTTTGCTCAAACAAAAAGTAATTAAATCTATTTTTAATTTTTCATTTTCAGGTAACTTAAGTAAGTTAAATATTCGTAAAACACCATCTAATTCATAATTTACTTTATGTATTTTAATTTTTTTCTGTTTCTTTACTTTTTCCAATTTTTTTAGCTTGTTTAACTTCTTGTATTTGAAAAATAAAATCAACATCAATATTTTCAATAAAATGCTCAAATGAAAATTATTTGAGTGCTACTGCTTGATTAATTATTCGTGCACCTGACCAAGGCAAATTAAATTTAAAATATTAATTACACTTTCAAAAATAATTATAATCCTGCGAATTATTGAAATCCATTTATTATACAATTTTATTTAATTAAATGGATTATTGTTTTGTAGTACTAACCAATCATAATAATTTAGCATAGAAAACTGAAATTATTAATTTTAATTTTAAGCCAAATGGTCCAGTCATTTTTTTATAATCAAATTTAGTATTAAAAATTAATTATAATATTAAGAAAAATTTGTCGGCTGTTGTAATTCCAAATAATACCGCAGTTCAATCATTAAAATTTTTTTATTTACGACATTTTTCAAGAATGTTCGTTACCATCAAATAAACAAAAATTTGTAGAGCAAAGTAATATTATTTATTATACAAGGAGCCATTACCCATTTTCAAATTATCTGAGATATAAAATTAATTAATTTAATGATATTCCTTGTTTAACACGCGAATTGACTGGTGATTTAATTTTTAATATTCCATTAAGAGTTTTACTTCCCAAATATAAAGGTAAACATTACGGTGATGCGGGACACAAGGAATTAAATATTCATCTTTAAAAAATTTATACTTTTGTATTTACTTCTCTTAATGAGAGTTTTCGTTTTTATCATTCTACGACATCACTATCTCTTAAAATTCCTCAATTATATATATTATTTAACTTATGTAATATTCGGAAATAATTAAATATAAACACTTTACTAATACAACAAGCATTGAAGGTATAATTATAAAAAAAAATAGGTGAATTAAATTGTCATTCAATTATAGATAAGTCGTTAAATTTTTTTAGGTTTTTAAAACATGAAGATAATAATTTTTTTAATGAGGTGGATTCAATTAAATTTAATGATTTATAACGAAATTATTACAAGATTTGATTGTGATGAAGAATGTGTATCAGAACGTTACTTGGAACTATATTTACGTTTTGTTGATTATACTTTTTGTTTTATTTTGACTAAAAACACGGGAAAATTTTGACGGTTTTATCTTTGAAGAGATCTGATTATTGAACCATTAAATAATAGCCATCAACACATATATAGATAGAATTATACACACACAATTTATAGAATATAATAAGAGCTTATAGCTGTATAACTTATATTCAATAAAACAACGACTGAGTGCTTAATACAACTTACTGAGTTTAATGGTAATGCTGGTTGAGTAGTTCGGTCTTACACGTTCGAATAGCCTAAATAATAACCAAATCCAAGCAATGACTCAATTCAGTGTTCAGAAAAAAAATTGTTTTAATTTAAGTTGTTCAGAGTTTGTAATAGAAAAATTATTTTAATTTTAAAGTGCTGCTCAGCTAGACATGAGAATTCAGACGCTCAGTAACGCAGGTGTATTTAATTTGTTAGGTGAGTGGTTCTGACTTAATGTAACGCTGGATATTATTACCATTTGATAGTCCTCAAATATAAACAGTTCAACATTTATCCGGCTCGTATACGGTGAAGTTTCTTGTAATGTCTCCCTTCCAATTCAAACTATACACTGTAAAATAAATTCACTAAACTCATTTGACAAATATAACAAAACAAATTCATTCGGTGTCCAGACTTTCCTAGATGATAGTGATTCAGCCATATTTTCCTACCAAACTCTTATTTTACACGACCAAGCTCAGGGACCCCAGAAACCCATTGTTAAGACATTAAAAATTACTCTGGAATATGCACATTCAGAATTATAGAACAGAGCGCTACGATAAATCCAAAGAATATGCTTCTTAAAATAGCTTTGAACTGGAGTAGTACACAAACTGGGAATATGTTGTATGTTAATTAAAGAAAACATTTTTACAGGAGCGGCCAGTTAAGAAATAAAAATACATATACATACGTATCACATAAACCAGTTAACAAACATTTCAAAACACTAATTAATCTCATCTTGCCGAAGAACAGTTAAAGAAATAAGAAAATAGAAATGATCCTTTGCTTCTTATGAAGAATTTACTAAAGAACCAGTTTATGGATTTATTTTACCTAATATTAATAAAACTAATTATTATAGTTTAAAATTTAAAAAAAATTATCTAACAATACAATTAAATATATTTTTATATGTACAATTATATTTCTAATGAATAAATGACATTTTTTTAAAACCTTCTTGATGATTGGATCATTATAAAAAGTATAAAATTAAAGAAGAACATCGTAAAATTTCTTTCTTTATTTATTTTTTTTTTTTTGCAAATGTAATTAGATGTATTCTTAATGGTTCTTCCGGTCGCGTAACAAATTTAATGCTAAAAATGTTTGAAATTTACAAAAATGAAGGAACAAAAATTCGATTAAAAGTTTGTACTAAAACTAATTAACAAGAATCGTATCAAATATTTACAGAATACATAAATAAAAGTATAATAATTTTCATTTTATTAATGTATATGATTTAATTTCCTTTTAAACCTTCGTTAGAAGAGGCAGATATTATTTACCTTGAATTAATAGGAAGTATTTTATATCCTTCGGAATTAATACAAAAATTTGAACTTAATAATAGTTTAGTTTATATTGCAATTGTATAAAAACGGAAAATTATGAAAATTTACGAAATATTTAGTTTCAACTGACACATTTTATAAAAGTATTGGTGATTTCATTGATTAAATATTAAATTTTACTGGGTGAAAAGAGCAGGCAACGATTCGGAAATTATAGACGGTGAGATTACAAATATTTCTAAAGAATAAGTCAAATTTTGTTTAACTATAATTCAATAAAATCTTAATTTATCACAATCAATTATTAGCTTTTTGTAAACATTTTTAAAATTTTCTTTCAGGGAGCGATAATTTTTTTTAGCAAAATTGACCGAATTTATTATGAGGAATTAAAGCATTTTTTTTGGTTGCGTGGGGAATGTTCAATTGTTTTAAACATTTACGAACAAACGAATTCGAACAAGGATGTTAATATCTAAAAGTTTTACGCTGTTTTTAACAAAATCGTATTTCAGCATTAATGTTTTTAATACTTCATTTTCTATTTATTTAAAAAAAAATTATTTGTTTTATGGTAAAATTGATATATATATATATATATATATATATATATATATATATATATATATATATATATATATATATATATATATATATATACACGATATAGTTTACAGTTTGTAGTTTGTCAATTTTAAATACAACAATTTTTTTTTCGTAATGAGCAATTAGATATTATGTTAGAAAAAAAAAACATCATACTGAATATGAAAACATGGGAGTGTCCGATTTGATCACCCCTTTAACCGAATCATCATCACACACAAAATATTTATTAATGAACTCATATTTTATATTATATTTTGAACCATTCGAACACCCTCTTGAGCCGTTTCAACACCCATTTGAGCCGTTTCAACACCCGTTTGAGCTGTTTATTATTATTTTTTATTTTTACATAGTTCCACAACTTTGTACTCCGTCAAATGTTGCATTGTTTTAATAAATTTTTAATTTATTTTCTGCTCTTTGTTGACTTCATTATAATCTATGACATCTTCAGGTTTTATTTATATTTTAAAATTTTTACTATCACATAATTCAGTCAAAGAAAGCCATTGATTATAAATTTATTTTCATTTTTGATGTTTTTTTTTTTTTTTGAAAATCAGGTTCGACAAGTTTTTTTATTTAAACTCCTTTTCTTTCAAAATTTGTTTCGTATTTTCATCAATACCTAAACCAAGCTTTCGTGTAACATTCATTTTCGTTTAAACTAAACCAGATTAAATTTTTTCTTTTAAATACATGGCTTTTATTAAACACTTGATTAGTTTAATTTTGTAATATTTTATGAGCTTTATATCTCCCTTTGATATTTTTATTTTCTTTATAGGCAATATAATGAAATAATGCTGCTGCATCAACTTCATTTACTGTAATTTATCTTCTGCGATATTTCATAATAATTTAATACCAGATCCGGAGTGTTTATGACCAGGTTGATGATATTGAAAAGGTATTTTTTATGCCCAATTAATAGGGACCCTATTTTTTCGCGAAAAAAATTTTGCGCCAGTTCGTTTCAGTGCCTTTGTGCACATCTACAATTCTACTTCATGGCTATTGATAGCGTGTGCGTGTGAAGAGCCGTATCTCATTTGATTGAGCCAATTACAAAAACTTTCCTGCAACATCTATCACACGTCTGTGATTTGCCGGTAGAAACTCAAGGCTAGTGAGAGATAAAATAGCCAATCGCTGACAACGAAGCAGAACTGCAGATGTGCACGTAAGGCACGGAACAATGTGAGGCAAAATTCTTTTCGCCAAAAACCAGGGTCCCTACTAATTAACTATATCACCACTATAGGGTGGCTTGATTTGGCAGTACTAAATTATCTTCCCCACTATTAATACTGTTATAATTTTTTACTTCAAATTTAGAATATATATTAAAAATAGTTAAAATGTTTGTAAGAATTTAATTTTTTGATTGCGAGATATTTTCATTAATTATTAAAATTTTCTCCTTCAGCGTATTTTGCAGATTTTATTGTTATAGATCCACCATTATTTAAAAAAAATTACTTGTTTTTTCTGTGACATTACTTTTCATTTCTTTTTTGATTTGGCACAGTCTGAAGACTGGGCGCAGCCCAAAGGTTGCTTCACCTGCTGCTTAATTGAACGATATGTTAATTTTTGGCTTCGGCTGCTAATGTATTTACTGTTCTTGGCTTTCCATCTTTATATTGTTTTTCAAAATATTATTTTGTGTGTGTCTTTCAGCAACTAATTGGTCATTTACTTTTTTTTATTATGAACAGTTAAAGTAATACTTGATGCTGCTTGAATTGTGCCAAAATTACCACTATTGAAAGGAATAATTGGTAAAATGCACCATTTTAGTATTTCCTTCAAATTAAAAACGGGCTCATAATAAGCTTTGTATGCTCCCTCCGTATATTCACAGCCATTTTAAAGTTTATTACTTCTTATGTCCGTAACAAATAGGCTCGGTTCATATTTAATTTTACATTTAATTTCTTTTTTCCACGAAGGCATTTCTTTTGCAATAATGTAATTTGAAAAATTAAAAATTTGACAAACATATCATTATATCTCTCGAGTTTTACTGTCGTGATTTATAAAGAAAAAAACATCTTTAAAATGTAATAATTGTGTTTTAATATTATGTTCTTATAGTTTGTAACATTTATATAAATATTGAAGAAAATTAAATAAAATATTTTAAAAAGGGTGTTCACTTTTTTATTTTACTTAAATAATAAATAATCATTTAAAAAGGGTGTTAATTCTTAAAAATTAAAAAAAAAAATACTAAACAAAATAAATCATCGTTACAAAACAAGTGTTCATTTTTAAAATAATTAAAAATTTTTATGAAAATTAATAAAGTATTATTTTTAAAACGCGTGTTCATTTAAAACGTATATATATCTTAATATAAGGGGGCGAAAAGCCGTAAAATGGGTTTTTCATTACTCCGTTATTTCTCCTAAACAATTTCAGATAGTGAGGTAATTTTTTTAAAATGATGCTTAAGTAAATATCTAAAAATAATTTTTAAAATTTTCGAAATTCGTCCTTGAAAGCTCCTTAAAAAAATAAAACGTGTTTTTCATACTAATCCCACTTATCTCCTAAACCAGTGGAAATATTGAAATTGTTTTTGATTTAAAATAATTCTTACATAAATATCAAAAAGTGTAATTCCAGGATTTTTCGAAATTCGTCCTTGAAAGCTGTTAAAAAAATTAAATGTGATTTCAAATAATTATCTGTACTGCTTATACCCGTTGAGATATCGAGACGATTTTTTTGATAAGAATGAAGTTAATGCAAACATATACAAATCACATTCAGGTTTTTATGAAATTCGAAAATTAAGTAGGTGAAAAGCAGTATAATGTTACCGTCTCCGAAAAAATAGAATGATCACGGAGAAATAATTGAACAGTCGTTTCTTTTTGCCAATCTACTCATAAATAAAACCTCTTGGACTGTACGAAGGAATTATCACGGCCTGCCTTTAAGCATTCACTTAGGTATTGTATAAAGTCTGTGGTGTGGGAGGGGTGGGGTTACGGGTTCGTATCCCGTGCAAGACTTTGCGAAGGGAATTACTGTATCATACGAGCATATTGCGCGCGCTCTTTACACTGAGCTGAGACAGTTAATTATAGTTTACTGTTATTGAGTACGCTAGCTGTTAAATGCCTTCATCACATATTTTATCCAGAGTTACTGTTTACATTACATAATTTCACGCGGGCAACGCCGCAGCCGGCTGGCTAGTGTATGTATGTATGTATTTATGTGCGTGTGTAAGAAAAAAAAAGCTGCGAAAAAAATTTAGTGCTTAAAAAATAGTAATATTTTGGCAGAATTTTTCTTTATAAATAAAATAAAAAAACCCATTAGAAATAACGAAGAGTGCCTCAGAAAAAGTAAAAAAATATAATAATTATAGTTTATCTAATGTTAGTAATAATCACCTAATTTATGAAAACATTTATAAAAACTTAGACATAGAAGATCTACATAATTTACTTTTAACAAATAAAAATGTAAATAATGCATTTGTTAGTTATATTAACAGAAAAAAATACCAGTTGATTTGGAAGATTTTCTACTATACGAATTCTACGAATTTTCGGAGATCGAATTGCAGTTAAGAAAGTAATAATAATTTCCTAACAGTAATTCAATCTGTAACAACAGTAACGACAATAATATATTTATGGCGTCTAAAATTCTATAATTATGTATTCTGTTCCGTAGTTAGGTTAAAGTTCCAAAAATTTACCGACAATAAAAATAATGACACAAAATACAAACATTGAAGATGTTGACTATCACTCACTCTTAATTAAGAAAGCAAATCTATGTTACGTTTTCATATGGCCCAGTTATAATATTGGAATTGCTATGAGAATGTTTTTTTTTAATGAACCATACGATACAAATGCACCACTACAACAGTATGTCCATAAAACAAGCAACTTTGTCATACAAGCCACATCCCCCCCCCCAAACCGTCAAATAGCTACCATTCAACGTTTACAATTAGTTAGTTACCTGAAGAATTTATATTTTCCCCCGTTTCAACATTTTGGTAGTCAATTACTAAAATCTTCAGTTCGGTAAATAAAACCAGTTTTGGCTCACTGCACATGTTTTTTAGCTAACATAAACTTATTTTCACAACTCACGAAAACGTGCATACACCATTAACTAACATTGCTCTCTGTTCAGATGTTCTAGGCCAAAGACAGACTAATATTCCTGGTATATACTCATATATGATGACTCTAAAGCCAAGGTGGTGTGTTGTTTATACCTGACTCAAACTTAGGTCACGAGAAGAATATACACTTGGTGAACCGACTGCGAATCTCGCGGAACGTAGCGTAGGTTGCAATTATCGCTAGCTACATGCGTAGTAATGCTATCTCCTAACAATTTCCGTACAAGCCTTAGAAAATCACATACATTAGTTATCTTCCACAACTTTCTCTCATACCATCACGGGTATTATAATTCGTAAAGCACAATTGTGTTGCAGCTTGGATTGGAAATACGTCAATCAAAGTTGTATGATAATATAGAACTGTTAACATAATGGAACTAGACTGTGATCGGACTAAATACTTATATAATAATAGTTTTCGGGTACAATGTTTTGTCGTGTCTGGCATCTTGTTTAAACTTTTGCCGAGTGAAACACGTAATTCTAGAATACTTCTGCAAATCAGCCTAATTGCAGAATAATTATACAAATAGGATTTATCCGCTAATTTATTAAATAGAATATTGATATTGCATAACTTTGGCTTAAATACCTGTACCAAACTTAAATATAGCCTACATACATACGACGTTCATTATTAATTATTCGAAAGCAAAACTCTCCTACCACATGTTTTTCTCAAAACGTTTAAAACAAAATTGCTTAGATATTTAAAATACGTACACAAAAACTGAAAAGGTTTCGACTACGTTTGCAATAATTGGTAAAATATATGTATTTGTGTCTGTAAAAAACTGCATGCATAATTTTGCACGGAAATAAATAAAACGTGTTTAATATAACGTGCTTTCTCGGCGTAGGGAGAATGGAGATGTACAGTCAATACCATGCATAGTAAATCTTATTTTATAGTTATGATAGCAACGTTGCCTGTAGTTCTCTGTGCATCAAATTTTATTTTCAGAGGGTTCTACGCTTCCGCCAATATTATCCTTACATCTGTAAACTAAGATATTGTCTCGGAACAATAATATATTGTACTAAGCTTACATATTACTAGTGACACTTGATTTTCACGGCAATATTTCTACACCAATTTGTTTCAGTATCTTAGCTCCCTCTCTGCAGTTCTGCTTCTTTGTTACTGCCAGAGTGTGTTTGTGTAACAATGTTTCTCATTTGACTCTACCAATCAGAATAAGGGTTGCCGCGAACAACACACGTCAGTGATTTGTAGTAAAACGTTAAGACACGTGACAGCTAAATTCAACCAATCACAGACCATGAAGTAGATGTGCACACGAGGAACTGAAGCCAACTGATGCAGAAATATGTCCACCAAAATACGTGTCCCTAAATATTACATTTTTCAACTTTACAAAAGTGCATTTCGAGCGTAATATACTACTTAGGCTGCTAAATCTGTAACTCTCACGCTAAGGAGACATTTTGGGCTGTAACTTTAGCTCATAAAACCATATATTAGAATGCATATACTATCGAGAGGTTTTAAGTGATTTATAATTGATTTAAATATTTACGAATAATTTCTACTGTAAATTATTTTTTTAAAGTTCGTGGGAAATTATAGTGCTCCAGCGTTCAAGTGGATATTGTATTTCAATTTACAAAAAAGATGTACCAACTGACCAATGAATTTAACCCAAACAGTATTATTCAAAAACTAAGGCAATATTTTCTGGGTTCAGCAAGAAACGAACGAGTGTTTTAGTACACTGGCATATTTTATGTCTACTATAGCTGATTAGTATTTTAATAAAAGCTATATTCGAAAAACTTTAAAAGAAGTAAAGTTAAATTTTCTCTTTCTTCTATGAGCAATTTAGTCTCGAAATGTATTTCTGAGCAAAAATTTTTTTTTGATCGATGCGAAATATCTCTGAGCATTTCATTAATTAGATAACTTGAAGAAAATTTAAGAACGGATAATTTTATATTTAATTCACGTTTTTTTCTTAATGTCACAGTGTTTAATTTTTGAAACCAAGGCAGATACCTATTGCTCGCAACCCGATGGCAACTCGTGTACCGCCCGCATAAAATTTATACGAGCATTAATTATTTCTGCACCAGATTTCTTCTGCTCTCAATACTAACTAAAACACTTCCAATTTTTTTTTACTTTGCCAATATCGGTGAGAAAAGTACGGCTATTATATAACGGTCATAAGTGATGTGTCTGTCTACAACACTTTCATTTTCTGTGCGAACTGATGCTGTGATCATTGCAGTCACAGATCACTGATATTCTGTATTAACTTTTCTTTGAGCTACAGACCCAGCATTTTCGCAGGTTCAGTAACGTACAGATTGTACTCCACAGTCCTGTATAGCCTACACTCAGCTACTTGTACATTGTCTGCTGCTCCAGCGAGTGGCCAGTTGGTACATGTGACAAGGTAGCGCGGTAGTCTGTGAGTCTACTCATTCTGGTTACTCATTGGTTGACAGTCCTCAAGGAAGTGCAACATAAACTGTAACACAATCACGGAGATATCTCTCGCGACATTAATTACAAACTATCCTCAAATGAACTCGCGTAATTTCTGGGCCTGCACTTATAGACAGCTCACAGTAAAGTGAGCACGTGTGAAGACCGTAACGCCTAGAATAATGATAACACATTATTCAGTTTCAGACGTTATATTCTGAGTACTGTGAAGTCTATGCACCCTATTAGCTACACTACTATGTTTACATTAACAAAGAGGAGAGAGATACAAATAGGCTGAAAGTAAAAATACAAGCCAGATTTCTAAGTGGTAACTTTTTCGTGAATAGTCTATAGCGATCTTTATCATCCAAAATTATGAAATTCCTTGAATTTTGGTTGGCTATAGGCTAACATCCCAAATTTGCTAGATTATTGTAGAAAATACTTAGTTAAATTTATAAAACAGCGTATGCACTGTAACCTGAAACAGACATTTTTCTATCCGGGTGAAAAATAAGCGAGAAAAACAGTCTATCTACAAAGATTTTGGGTTCCACTGGAAATTGAGAAGTTATTAAGCAAGTTGAATCTAAAACGGTAATGAAAACATCAATTGTTTGCAGTTCAGATTAATTCTTCTTTTGTTAATATACTACAGGCATACTACATGTGTCCAGAATAATATGCCCTTTATGTGCAGAAAAAAAATATTTCTGTGCATTGTTTTATCTAATATTGCTTAACTTACATTGAAGTAGATAGCACATTGATATAAGAGGATGATTTGCTTACTAGGTTATAATTACTCGTTTTATCTTAATAGCTACGGTTTCAATTAATGAATCAACTTTTTGGAATTACAGGGCAATGGTAAAGCCTTATAGGTTTATAAAATTGTTCACACATGAAAATGAAATAACCTTGGTGACAACAATAACATAAGCCACGCCTTTAACGATTTCAAAAATGAACTATAACTAACGTGTACATTGTCAACAATATTTAAATTCCCTTGTTTATGTCCAATTGGACAGGAATCAGAACTCTTTATTTGGTTCAAAGTATGGCGCGAATTAAAACGAAAACTTCTATCTTTCGGTTTATTATGAATGAGTTTGATTTTTTTTTTCGAGATGCAGTAGTCTGATAAAATAAGTTTTCAGCCAATGTGAGGGGGCCCAAAAGAATAAATGAGTTGTTATTCATTATGCATACTCCCACAGTTTCTGGCAAAAAATGCATACATGACAAAAAAGGGTAGGAACAGAATGATATATCAAAACTTTTATTGAAAATATTTCTTTTTCCAAATGTTTCTATTACTTATGACCTTTAACATAATTTTGTGCAGTTTAGAATGTTAAACAATGTTAGTGTCAGTCTGTTTTAAATAAAAAAACAACAGTTACCTAAACTTGCTACTTTTAAATTTATTTTCAGTGTTAGTATTATTTGTACTTGATTTGAAGTGGAAAAATGTTCTCTGAAAAACTTTTATTAATTTTTTCAAACTTCCTAACTTTTTTTGAAAAATATAATTTCAGAAATATTATTGTCAAAAGTAAATACATGTACTCAATTTATTAACGAAATAAATTGAAAAGCCTATAAACTAAGTCGCTGGCAACAGCTACTAATAGATAAATATGTGTGAGGCATGTTAGCAATTTCTCGTAAAAGTCAATATATGTTAGACGAACTTCGTTCCTGCACCAGCTGAGGTATTATTTCAGACCGGAGAGTATGAAGATAAGTGTTTTTTCTTCACTTCACCAAAGCTAATCTTCTGGAGAATAGGGCATTGTTGAACACGTATAATTTCATGGATGGCTTACTACTAATCTTATTAACCGGACCTGTAATGCAAAACACACTATACTGTCATACTTAAAATTCTAAATAATAACGTTTAAGTTTTAATTTAATATACAATACAGTAAACAGGTAACGTTAAAGCGTATATCAGAGGTTTGCCAATTAACCCAGTAGAGCTTTATAAAATAAACAATAAATTTTAAAATACTAACTACGAAAATTTTAAACATTTTTTAATTTAAAATACAGGGTTCTTAACTCCTCACATTAATAAACCAATGATGTATAACAAGAGAACGCCAGACCTGTTAATCCAACGTAGACGTTTTTGAATAATAATTAAGATGTTCTAGCTTGGCTGTAAGGCGTTGAGTTGCTCAACGACTCAACTATGTATGTGTATGTTTGTGTGTATATATATATATATATATATATATATATATATATATATATATATATATATGTGTATATATACATATATCGATGTGTGTATGCATGTTCCTTTTGGACGCCAAAACGGCTGGAGCGATTTTGATGAAATTTTCAGGCAGTCTTCAGAGTAGTCCAGCGGGTGATCCTGTGAAGTTTGGTAGCAATCAGATCAACTGAATTTTTTTTTTCAAATGTTGTGCCATATTATCTTTACAAATTAATTAATAAACATTAATAATAATCAACAATAAATGATTTACATAAAAGGATAGAGACTTGGAAGTGTGCGTATTTCAATTCTAGGGAATAGATAATTAGTGCTACCCGGGTCGGTAAGTTTTAGTAATAATTAATTAGTTGTAGCATGTAACTGCAGAAATAACAGTGCAAGAGATACATAGTAATTTTGTTAGAGCCAATAATAACTCTGTTAGTAGTAATAATAACATAGTTTTATTATGTAAAATACCTATTTTGAAGACAAGGTTATCAATTTTACTTCCAGTCAACTTACTCATTGTGTTAATATATGTATAGCTGTGTGAATATAAAACACAGTGCCTGGTAAATTTGGTTATAAATTGGTATTCTTCATAAGACGATCTTCAAAAGTGCTGACAAACCAACAGTAAACACTAGTTGATACCTTCTACCCTTACGAAAATAAAAGGGGTGGCTTCCCTTAAATTGCTGACAACTTTTTATCGTCAGTGTATATTTTAGCTACGGTACGTGATATTTACATTGAATGTCCACCGTCATCTGTGCGGCGTTGCAGAATAAACCAGACACTCGTGTACGCAGTGTTGCCTACACACTAGGCTGTGTTTCATCACACCAAAACTTGACGTGCATTTTGCACGAAAACTATGCGTCCTAGACAGTAGCTACAAGAGGGCCTTTTTTTGTTACTAAGTACACATTTCCCAATAATTCACTCTTAAATTATGGATTATTCAGACGATAAAAATGTTGTCAGCAATTTAAGGGAAGCCACTTCTTTTATATTCGCAAGGGTAAAAGGTATCTACTAGCGTTTACTGTTGGTTTAACCGCCTTGTTGTCTTGAAGTAATATGCTAAGTTTTGTTAGTTTACGTCGATCACTGTTCGGTTTATGGATATATCAAAGTTTTAAAATTTGATTTTCAAATGCGAATTACTCCTTTATTATTACGATTACGTAAAATGTGTCTTGCATATTTCCTGCTTTATTTTTCACAAGGCATCACCTGCTGGAGTTTGTCGGTGTTTATTGTGAACATTCTGTGTGTGTGTCTATATATATGTATATATGTGTGTGTGTGAGTTCGCATGTATGCACGTGTGTGTATAAATGAGTTTCTGTGTGTGATGCCAATTCATTTAATATTTAAAAAATCATACATAGTTTACTTCACGATGATACGAACTATACCGACTAAGCCGTGCCAACGAAGTGGAAAGAGATTTCACTCCACTTAGCTCACACGCACACAACTCGCTTCACGCCGACTGCTACCATGTGCTCCCATTACTTGATCTCGTTTTCGTTTTCACTGGCTCGCCGCTTGCTGCCTATAATTGTTGCACCGTGAGTGGCAGCTATAAAGAATACCAGCAGCACAGTTGCCTCTGTCAGTCTCGTCCACTCTGTCCAACCAGCAGGAGAGGTACAACGGTCCTCGAGGTTCTTCCAGACATGAAGCTTCTCGTCGCGGCGTGGCTGGCGCTGCTGGCGGGGGCGAGGTCCCAGGAGACTAGTGGGGCGAGGTCCCAGGTAGACGCAGGCACCCAGGAGGAGTGGGCTGGACTAAGGGTTGTGATGGCAGCATACAGACAGTGCAGACATGGACAACAACCACTCCTAGTATGTCTACAACTGAGGGCACTCAAGGCCGCAGACAGAGCACTAAGGGCAGACCGTGTATCTCTACTGGATGGTGTGGAGCTGGTACGTAATAGCGAGGCTAGGACGCTCCAGCAGGCTCCAGCACTTGACGACCATGTTCTCCAGAAAGACCCCTCCAGGCTCACCACGCTGCTGCTGGATCGTCTGTCCAGGTTCCTCCATTCACACTCAGTCAACATTGACCAGCGCATCTTCATAACTGATGAAGACGCTCTCGAAGAAGGTAATAAATAAAGTCATTCGTTTCTTTGTACTCTAAATGACACGTTTCAGTAAAAGCATGTAAAAATTAACCTGTATATCAGCAAAACCAACTTAATATAGGGAACTTGTGTTCTGCGGAATCAAATAGAACGAAAATGGTTGTTAAACATTAAAACACGAATATTTGTCCTGAGTGGTTAATTATGAACAGAATATACGCTTTATATAATGATAAGTCATAATAACATTGTAGCTATCATATGAAGTGAAGGTAAATGGAAACTAACTAATAAAAACTTCATGGTTTCTTTAAGTCATGCACATCAGTGTTGACAGTACATTAGTACACTTGTACAGCAGCAGACTATTCTCACAGGCTTTGTATACCACATACTCAGTGTAATATAACGCTGCATATAACAATATATATTCTCAATTTAATTTTTACATGCATATAGGCTCGAGCTATCGCTTTATTATCATGACTTATGTTATTGGCCATCTCTCGTGCATGAAAAGTTATAAGTATAACCAATAAAGAAAGAGCATTGTATTACAATATTCCAGTAAGTGACAGCACTATGAGTAACCCCACTGGATACTTATAACTTGAACCATTTTCCTAGATCCTAGAATTTCAACTAGAATCAGCCAGGTATTTCCTTTGACATGTTTTATTCGGACGTCCATAGTCATACTGACACGACCAGCAAAGTTCTTAATGACATGTAGTGCATTATGAAGCTACCTTCAGAAATATTAGGAGCATGGCAAGAGATAATTTTTCCTTTGAACACGTGCATCAAGTAAGAAAAACCTATTTGCAAACAGAGATTCGCTGTTGTATAGGTAGTTAAAATTTGAAAATTAATTTGTGCACATTACTGTTTAAAAAAACACAGCCGCACAGTATGTTATAGGTAAGAGCTACAAATTTCGACAACATGTTTGTTTTGTTTTTCTTTTAACCCACCGTGAATCTCTGTGACACATATTCGATTACGATATCATAACTTTTTACATTGATTATTTTTTTAAATTTGAAGGAGAGATTATTCTGACTGCAAATTTAAACCCTCTTATAACTTAGTAATTGTCCCAGGCAGATTCAGCATGGATAATAGAAGGTCAAAGTGAAAGTACGACCACCAGATATTCCACAGCTACTAAATCGTCAACTAGCTGACTTGATGAGTGAGTGAGGTATAAGAAAAGTGGCTGGATCAGAATACTTAAGAGCGATAAATGAAATATCCTCGAGAAATACCGTATGACGCTCTGGAAGATTTGAATAATGTGTAATCAAGTGAAAAGTAGTAAAATATTATACGTTTATGTAGTCTTGTTTGTAATTCACTACTTTGGCACTGAGTATTTATATTTCATCTGGTTGTTTGTTGCCTCAGTGAAGATCACAGTATTTTATTTAATTATCTTTGATATGTTAATAATATTCGCAGGTGTTCGTAACATTCTTGTGTATATTTGTAGAAGCAAACCTACGATATGGGTAGTGAACTCTGGTCGCATGAGCCATGAGTATAAAGGATAGTCAGATACTCGATAATCATTCAATCAGATGCAGGGAATCGTTCAAGTTGGGACTTGATAATTAATCCGTATAGAATATTTCACAGCTCACAGTCACCATCATCTATAAGTCCAGTGTCTAGAACTTAGTGCGGTTAATACTGGCCGTAGCCACTTCACTTCTGTATACCTATATAATATTCCGTGCTTGTAGCAAGAATGACGGCGACACACTTGCAAGCTACGGCGATGCTAGTGTTTTGTCAGCAAGTATGTGGGCGGTGGTCGCTAGTGCAGTGTTGTCCTTGTTTTGCTACGAGCAAGGTCACGGCAATAGAGGACATTTGACACACATTTTCCCTTCCTTCTACTTTCCTTATCTACTTTCTTTATTTTGTGCGATGTTATTAAACTTCACGGTACCATACCTCAGTCCTACACAACTATGCTGACAGTTGCAGTAGACTTGAGAGAGGAAGTTTATTTGGTCGCAGCATTAACGAGGTCTTTATTCAGCGCTGTCAAAGCTCTTCAAAGCGTTCTGACACTTCTTTAATTATGTTTTCTATCAGTACACTATAGTCCAAGTACTTAATTTTTTATTATTTTTTCCTTTTTTTCTGAAATGTGAAAAATATTTCATATGACGTTCTAATTTGTTACCCATTACAGCGATCCAGGATTTATTCTTGATGGGGGTACTCACATTATTTTTCATGTGGTAAGTGTTGCAGTCGTAGTGTGGGTTTCTCGGGGTGCTCCTGTAACTACCACCCTTGTATTCCCTCGCTGGTCCATCCTCCCCAGCGATGAAGCACTGGCGAACATCTCCCTGCACTCATAGCTCTAGTGAGAGTGTTGACGCTGTGTGCAGGTCGAGGCAAGAAGAAGAAGAAGTACAAGAAGCTTGGTGGCTTACTGCTCCTGGCGGGGGCGCTCAAGGCAGGTCTAATGGCGCTCGCTGCTAAGGGGGTGGCCGTGCTGACAGTCGCGGCTCTAGTCACAGGCACAGTCGCCCTGGTGCTCGCGTCTATCGTCGGCTTCGGCACGTTACTGGGGTCGCAGCACGGCCACACTACCTACGAGATCGTCAAACATCCTCACGTGTCGCACGTCAAGTCTCACTCGTCCAGTCACGAGTACGTTGAGGGTCATGAAGACGAGGAGTACGGCGGAGACTGGTACGAGTCTCGTGTCGGAGCTGGTCCTGTTGTCTTCGGCGCTGCGACGCCTGCCAGGCTGACTCCAGACCTGCGTGCACATCCGCTAGTATACCGTCGCCAGCCCGGTGCACTGTCCGCCACGTCGTAGCCAGCCCGTACCTAGCTCTGGTTCGTTTACGTGGTCCAGCAAGTTATCTCTGTTCCTGAGAGGAAGCTGTAGGCAGCGGTGCTAGTGTTGCGTACATGGAATGCAAATCTTCTTCTCATATATTATTATTTGAATACAGTTGAAAAATCATGTGGGTAGTAATTCTTGGGAATCATCATTCTCTTAAAGACATTTGCAGCCAATAATAGTAATAACAAGTATTAATATTTGTATAAAATAGTGTTTACTTTGTAGCCATTTCATTACCATATCTTAGAGTGAAATATTTTCACATTACAGACTTTAGAAATAAAAATTGTCGTATTACGGGAATGTGCAAATGATAGTACTAAATAATACTAGCTCACTAACTTAAAATGAAGTAGTCAACACTGAAAAAAAATGTAAAAGTCTTTATTACGAATTGTATTGAACACAACGAAAAGTTTATGGCGTATAAATATTAATGATACTTGCGGGACTATTTATTGCAGCAATTTAGTTTTGTAATAACGTTTATTTAAGCTCTCCCAATTTAAAAGAATGATGATTCCTAAATTAATGAACGAATTTTTCTTAGTAACAGAAACATAAAAATCTAGTGTCAAAAACATAAAATTTACTTTACGATTAATATTTTTATATATTTATATATACCTTCCGAATACTTGTTGACAATACGTCCGTGTGAGAATATCAAGAAGAATATGTGACGTTGAAAAGACTGTAGAAATAGAAGAGTTCTTATTTCGCTTGGTAAGAACAGTTACCAAATATGTGATAAATATTTATTTTAATTGTGAGATACTGTATTGGTGTATAGTATGAATTTTATTCCTCATATAGTCCTCGGCGTCCCGCGATCACTTCTCTATAAGGTGTAATGCTAGCTCAGTTTATATGTTGTTATTTATTTGTATTTATGTTTATTTAATTGAAGCATATCATATTAACCAAGTGCTAAATGTTCTTCCATGCTTCATTGTAAATTTAAGAGTAAGGGTCGAATATCGCAAAATACAAACTCCATATACAGATTATAAATTATTTTTTACCTATATGTACATATTGTGTAGCTGTGTTAATAAACACAGCCTTGACTTTACTGTCGTCGATTATATATATAATAAACTAGTTATTTTCCCACAGTTAAGACTAAGAATTCACTACAAAGTATTTTTATTAAATGTCTTGCCCATATTGATTTAATGTGACAATTAATTTATATGGTGTGTTTACTACAGCCTTGAGCGTTGATAATCTGACAGAAAAGTATCAAATAAACTTTTGTGGTAGACTAGACAAAATATGAGACATAGTGCGCCAGACAAAGCAGTAAGTCTCTGTATGTTTTAATTAATCATTAAAGGTGTTGTTACAACAGGTTCAATACATCACGGCTGAGCAGCTACTGGACTAATCAGGTTTCAGAGTTGAAATAGTACAGCACTGCACTGTGGACCACTGGCCTATCGTAAAAGGATAATATTTAGTATACAACTGGTACTATACTACGTTTAGAGGTTGCCGCCTTGGTAGGCGTATATTGGACGTCAACCACTTACAAACACAAAGGCACAAAGAACGCAACTACTTGGCGCAAGTCACTGATCTGGCATAGTCTACTCGCCAAGTAGGTCGACCACGTGAGACGTTCTGCGATAGTTTTTAATAGAGTAAAATAATAATAAAACGTTGCTGCATGTGTCTACATGTATATTTTTTAAATTTAAAAAAAGGTTACAAGCAAAAAATAACTGCACTAACACCCATTATCGCTTTCAAGCCGGGAGAAACTAAGCTTTAAAGACCAAGAGCGGACATGTAGACAAGTGTGTTGTTCTTGGAACGCTACTTCTAAACAGACTCCACTCACATACGTGGAGAAGTTTCAGAGTACAATGGTACTTCCAAGTATCTGCACACACACATGATCAGCGGTCTGGGCTGACTGCACGCAAGAGCCTATATGTCCAACATTGTGCGTGTTAAATACAGGCTCGAGTGTTACTGACAATCAGCGCGTGAAAATTGCGTGCTCTCTGCGGCCAGGTACAGTTGCGGTGAGGTACAGTTGCGGCCAGGCATGTTCCACGACAAGGGGCAGCTAATCACGCCACTAGCGGCCACTTATTCACGGTCAGTGAGTCTGCAGAGAGCTAGTTAGCTGGAGAAAGTGTGCTCTTGTAGAGGAAGGTTCTGGTCGGAGACACATGACGACCTTGACAGTAACTGTGCTCTTCCTCCTGCAAGCACCTGGGTAGTGTAGTGGCCAGGTGGCTAGCCTCACTACATGGGGATATGCGCTCTGTCCTCGGCGGGGTCATTGTCCGTTCATTGTCGTAGGGAAACTGGTTGGTGTTCTTGATGGTTGTCTTGTGTCCAGAGACTCCTACCTTCCTCTTCCACGACTACCACTGCCCATGTAGATCTCGAGCACTCTGGACCACTCTGATAACTTGGGATGTACCAAGTCATGTCGTAATTACTTTTTATACTTGATGTAAAAAAAGTAACTTCAGCACTACACGACCGCACAGCAGACCTTGCGCTAAGAGGCGTTGCGATAATTAGTGAACAAACAAGAGTCAGCCTCGACGTATGTCCGATACGGACCATGTGAACAACGTGTTGCCATCCCTACTGCAACATCCAACCCGGTTGTGTGACAGTTTGCTGTTGAAGGTGACGCACCAAAGAGGTGGAGTCCCATTTTGAAACAGCCTCCCGAAGATTTACAACTCCCGACTTATTCGATTCAGTTTCGCGAGCAACGCACAGTACTTTTCCTCCCCCTCTGCCATTTTAAGTTATTAACATCTGATCGTCCTCTCCTAGCTTTAAACAGGTATCCTGTGACCTTAAACTGATAGAATGTTCTGGTGGTCAGGTGGTTCGGCGTCGCAAAGGTCTCAAAATGCACTCAATTGTAAAAACGTGACTATTATTTTCGTCGGTCTAGGTTACATATGAAGTTCATGTTTACTCATGAAGCTCACTAATATCACTTCACCAGTATTTTTCCTTATTTATCCTTCCTTAAAATCCATTAAAACCATTACCTGAGCTTCAGTATACTTATCGTAGAACACTGCGAGAAGTGTTAGTTCTCGTGTTCTTATCCCGTGTTGAAATCACCAAGCATTATTGAAACATGTCGTAATGCAATAATGACACAAGGCTGCAGTTCAAAACGTGTCTTTATTATAGCGTTTGTAGAACTCCTGATAGTTCCTACTATTTCCAAAGCTCTTTCACTCGTAGCACTGACATCGCCATCTACAACAAGGATCCTATCATCAACACATCGTAGATTACGTTTCAAACATACCGATCATACCACGTACTTGTATGTAGACGAATACAACTGCTGCAATCTCTTTTCATGTGCAAAGCTGTCACACAGTATTACAACAATATTTTGATCTCAGCCTTATTTCTTTACCATTAAAATTACTGTAAATATAGGTCAACATGCTGTAATATTTTGAGTTGAAAATGCTTCTATAAAATGATATATTTTTAACGCGGAGATTCGCCGTTCTATTTTAGAAAAAAAAATCTACTCAAAATATAGACCAGCAATAATACATGATCACAACCAAAAATACAAGAATAATCTACACAAATACAATTCTTACCAACACAACAGTACTAATGTTTTTTTAATAACACGTGAACGACATAATAAAAATATTTTTTGCATTAGTTTTAAGAACATCACTCCCAGACAGGAGTATACGAAACTCGTCTTGCATCTCATTAAGGACGCTTACCCATAAAAATTCAAAATTTTGTATTTGTGCCAAACATTGTTCAGCTTTTACACATCAGGAAACATGTAATTTTCACAATTAAATAAAAATAGGTCCCATAGTTTTAGCATAATCACCCATCAAAGTCACAAAATGGCAGTTGCGGTGTAGCCAAAATAATTAATAATAATTAACTTGCAGAAACAAGATAATTCATATTGATAATTAATTATATGAGCTACTTCAAGACACTTTTGTAAACAGAAAGCGATACTTTTTTGCATTTTTTAAAAATTGATGAAAATGAGTACATTTATGCATAACTTTGACTTTTGGCTACTACTGAAATTTTCAAAACTATCTTTTGTCAAACATGTCATAAAATGCATTCATACACTGACTTTCAGTTCCTGTAGTTTTGAATTCATTAGTTAATTACAGTTTTTTTTTTTATTTTGGCTACACCGCAGTGGCCATTATGTGACTTTGATGAGTGATTACGCAAAAATTATAGGGTGCCTTATTTTTTTTTCTTTGGGGAAATGAAGTGTTATCTGATGTACAAAAGTTGAACAGTGTTTGCCACAAATAAAAAAAAAAAAATTTACGTATACAACGCCCAGATGTCCTTATTTCGGTATACCGAGATTTTTTTTTCGAAATCACTGCAGGCGAAAGATGGAATGGTTCCATTGATAGATAAGTTCCTAGTCCTTAGTCGCCTGTGCCAGAGTCGATACGTTTCCTACATTTCCCTGTCTTTCCTCTGTACCTCATCTCTAAGTCAGCTGTGTGTGCGTGTGTTTGTATGTGCATTCAACTGTAAGTATTTCAAACTTTCATAATTGAACGTTTTGACAAATAGGTCAGTAAATTTAGTTCCTAACAATAATTTTAAATTACTTTTTTTAAAAATTCTAAGCGTTACATGTATTATTTTCGGTTGCATTTTTAAAACGTTGAACTTACCGTGCGGCAGCTACGTATGTAACACTATTTATTGGAATATTATACACAGCAAGTTTTAAATTTTTTTACTAACAGTTTTTTAAGTTTATTTATTTTTTTTGCAGATGCGTAGATCTCTCTCCCTCTTTAGTTTACCTGTAGCCTACTGACTGTGGAGGATAAGTAGTGAAACCATTACTTTCGTTTTGGAACGATAAGGGCTAGATTTCTGGTCGGACTATTGATATTTTCGTCTTTAAAACGAGTCCTCGACTGGCGCATTGACGGCGTTGCAGCGTGTCACCCGTATTCTTTGTTACGTGAAACCGCTTAACATATTCATATTATGTTTATCTACGAAAAAACACACACTTGAATCAATGCTTCTATGTTTTCAAAAATTCAGCACGCTTGTTAGAAACAAGATTTTCGGCCATCTCAAAATGGCTAACAACTGGTTATTTAGACTGCTGTTACTCTGAAAATATTACCAGAATTCGCAAAACGAGAGGTATGCGTAGGTCTTTACTTCATACTGTTCAAAAATAAAATGTTGTAGCCACTGCTTAGAGTCCCGTAGGAAAAAGACTTGCAGGAAAACCTTGGACGCCAGTTTGGCGCGCTGCGAATAGAGGCGATATGCTTCTCGTCAAGCGTGGGACACTGGCTCTTATCGCTACGCCGTTGCCACGCGTCAAAGGTGGAAATTCGACACTGGCGAAGACTGCTTTTAAGGGTTTCCTGAAATCACTCTCGACTAGTACTAGAACGGTTCCTTAATACAGATCCTATCAAATTCCTACCCAGTCTCTTCCCATATCTCTAGCATTCTCCTGCTGAGACCTTGTATTGTACTGCATTTTAATCCTAAATGAAATAAAAATGAACTTTTATAAATATGTCACTAACATTTGAGATTATAATTTTATTTATAATTTTATATCCACCCCTTTAAGTTGAGTATTTTTTTGAGACTGAGAATTTCTGTTTTACTTCACGCGAAAACAAGGAACAGTTTATGTAAAACTGAATAAATAAACATGTTTAGTTTGGTCTTAGGTTGCATATGAAAACCTAAGTACGTATCAAATAAATATAGTCTGTGGCCATGTTTCAATTAGTTTATAGCATGTGTCCAAATAACGTGTAATAATATCTCAATTCCCTTGAACAATTCAACTACCACTTTCACAAATTATAAAATGCGGACAACGTCGATTTACAGTCTTGCTGAACGCTTATCATTGCTGATTTTTATGAACATTGATTTAATGCAACCAGCTACAACTTGTTGTGTAGGATATAATCCATATTGTTTTCTAGTTTTGTCACTTCAAAACAGCCATAAGAATGTGAAGAAATTTTTAAGACCTTCTATGTGTGTTTGATAACTCTCTTTATAGGTACAATAACCACAATATGTATAATAGCCAATATTTAGGTACAAAATCTGACTTAAAGGTAGCCTATAATAGCCAACATATATTACTACTCTAGACTGAGACGTAAAGTATATAAGCGATGTAACTTACACTGTGTGTTAATTAGAAACACCAACAAATTGTGTAATATTAGGAGTATTGTTTCTGCCATCATATTCTCCAACACAGCGTAGCATCCTCCATTATCAACATGGTGCAACTGTTTATAGACGTATCTCAAATGTTCATTAATGGCGCACGAGACTTACAATTGACTCAGTCAATTGGGACAGGCTCTGAGATAAATCAGCATACATTTTCACAGGAAGTACCCTTATAAGAACAAGTGATTGACATTGAGAAACAAAGTTCTTTACTACAGAAACGGCTGGTGTTAATCTAATTAGCCTATTATTAATAATAATGTAAGTATAACTGTTCTCTGCGAAAAAATAAAATAGACTTATAATAGCTTAGTTACTTATTCTTTCCCTCTCCTAGTTTAAGGTCATGTCTAGTAGTTTAATATGATTTCGATAATATGTTTGAGAAAACATAATATCTATAACATAGAATCACTAAAATGTCTAGACATTATTGCACATTTTTTTCATATCCTAGATTTGTAGCATTAAATTCCACTTTTAAATTTCATTATTATTAATTTATGTTTTTCGGACACAGATCGTCAGAAATTTATATGTGAAGAAACCTAATGAATTTAATTTTTTTAGGTGTGAAATAATAATAATGTATGCAAAAAGCATACATTAAACTATGCATTGTACAATTGTAAACACTCGACATTTTCCAAAATGTTATACTAAAAACAATCTGAGTCGGTTTTTTATGTGCGAAAAACGTGTCACGCATGTCCTTGAGGCCATTTTTGACAAAACTGTTTTCTGAAGAATGTCCGTAAGTTTTGAACCATATTTCGAGACTTTATAACTGGCGAATATTAAGAATAGATGGAATTGGAAACATGTTTTTTAATTGAACACAGGAAGGCCAGAGTGTTAGAAGGACAATGATGGCAGTACAAGAGAAAGTTGTACTTGTTCACTGCTGTTGCGAGAAACCAGATGGCCAGCGACCAGAAACTCTCGCCTGTAAAGAACTCACTGAGTCAATGGCTGAAGTAAGTACAGTAAAGTCACAGTATATTACAGAAAATAAGCAGCTAGTAGGTCTCGCGTGTTTGCAAAGATGGCAACGGTGTTTGGGGACGTCTCTCCGTAGTCAGTGCGTGAATTAGAAAAGATTGTGTGAAAGATGGGTAAGTGCTGAAAATTCCAATTATTGATGTGTATAGGTATTTGACAGTCAGTATGAAAAAACTACAAAACAACAACCATAGGTAATGATATTTGTCAACTTTATGAACAAACATTTATCCAGAATGATTCATCTGATAAGCCTGATCTCTCGTGTAAAAATTAAAAGTTAGAGATTTCAACATCAGTGATTGTGCTTCAGAAGTAGGTCACTCGAAAAAAAAAATTCTCAGAAACTTAGCAAACACTATTGTCAAGGATTGATGTGTTAAGATTTTGTAAATGGACTACGAGAAACCTATAATTTTACTGACTGACGATTTTAGCCCTTAATGATGTAACATGTCTTCTTAAGAAGTTTCGGATAGCACTTAATAAAGTGGTTTCAGGGGGGAGGGTAGGTGATATAAGGTGAGTATAGAGCAGCGCTGGGATGAAAGGCGAGAGGAACACGAGAACTCCGAGAAAACTCACCGATCTTCGGCATCGTCTGGTATGATTTGCCCATGATAAGCCGAGTCTATGCCGCCGGGATTTATACCCGTATCGCCTTGGTGGAAAGCGAGCTCCTTGGCTGCTGTACCAATAGTAACAATGCCGAGCAAGCTGAGAGGTGCACATGTGGCGTGCAATAGTGCACCAGTTGATCCACAATATTTTAAAATGTACGCATAATGGTTTCAAATAGTACACAAACTACCCGCAACTTTGCTATGCGAATATTTCGTAAGCAGAATCATAGGTCGTATGTATCAAGTCAGTGAGTTCGTCAACAATGCCGTATTTGGTAATGAAGTATAATTCCATGTGTTTGGAAAATTCAACGGACACAATTGTTGCGCAGCGGAATTAGTCCAAGTACTATGATAAATTTGAGGTGTGACCTTGCCTAGTGTAATTGGTTTATTTTTTCCCCCGGAGTAAACTTAGGATATTACAAATTTCATAAGCGTGCTTGAACTGTACATGGAATGTGGTTTTTTTTCACCAAGGTGGAGTTAAGCTACAGCGGGGCCATGAAATACGACCTGTCATCGTTGACAAGGTCACAGGTTGTTGTATTAGGCGTGGCTGACACATTACACAACCCCTCCACCTCTTGACCTCCTGATATTACACCACTTGGCTTTGTTCATGGGGTTTTGTAAAGTGTGCATGCAACCAAGGCGACCGATTTCTCGGAAATGTATTATTGCAGTTTTCTGACAGCACCTACATAACTGACCTAATATTCTCTGACATTTAACAGGAGATTAAGAATTGCTTACGATGCACAAAGATTTTTTAAAAATAAAAAAAATAAATAAAAATTTTAATGTTGTTAAATCTTTTTAAGAGCAGAGGGGAGAGTATTGTGGGCGTTGCCACAGCAAAAGAAATAAAAATGATCTGTTACCTGCCAATGATTTGTTCTGTGACTGGATTAAGTTATTTGGACATATTCCATTGTGAAGTAGATGTCTGGCAAAGAAAACTAGGCTATAGAAAAACGTAAATAAGCAGAATATTCTTTAGTTATAGGATACAATGACTAAATAAAATTATGTTAATGGTACCGGGTCAGAAAAAACAAGGACAACTGAATTAGAAAAAAAAAAAAAAACACTACCACAACACACGACTCAGATTTGAGGCCTGCTTTTACAATAGTATAGTCAGATAAAATATGACAACCACAAAAATACGATGAAACGAGATAAAACTCATTAGTGTTCCAGACAAGAACAATCAAGAGACGTTTCGGATACTGGAATTTGTTTTCGTCTTTAGGCTTATTTATGTTTCTCTATTTCGTTTAGATTTCATTGGCAGACATCTTCGTCGCAATGAAGTTATGTTCAAAAACTACATCGGTATAATGCACTCTCATTGCTTTTTCAAAGACAACATGTTGTGTTGTGTTGTGTTGTGTGTCCTGATGATCCTGACTTTTACCACAGCGGACAAAGTGATCAACGAATACACTGCTGTAAACCACTGAGTTTTTTAATACAAGCATGCATTAAGGAAGTTGCCTACCCGAGTGCCGTGGCAAATAACTGTGGCTCAGTAACAGTCCTACCTGGATGTATGCGCCACTGACTTTATTGTTCGTCTCGGTGCCCTACGAACCAATAAGTATTTCTGCTATAAAAACACCCTAAATAGTCGTATTATAAATGTTTTTCTTACATTTTATTTCCCATAGTGACATTCCCCTCTGCTCAGTACACAAAATTGGTTATGGTGCGAGAGCCACATCATGGAAAGTGACAGAACAACGCCGAATTTAACGTAACATGTAACCTCGCTTACGCCAGGGTTCTCAGGTAGGCCTACATGAAACATGGCGGAATTCAAGATTTTGGTTATATCTTTGGGTTGTGTTCGGTAATGTTAAATAATAGCAATTAATTTTTTACTGCGCCTTTATATAGTTTACGTTTACAACTCGGGTATGTTTGAAGTAAACTAAGATCTATTTTACGTATTCATGTAATCGGATCCAATTATTATTCTTACGAAAATGAATTAAAATCAAATAAATATTTTATGTTTGATTTGAAAGGAGTACGTTACACAAGTGTACGAAATAATTGGAATTTTCGTAAGCAAACGTTTTAAATTTAAAAAGGAAGGTGAAGTTAGTAGCAAAATTAAAAACAGGTAAATTCAAATCTGTTTGTTTTGTATTATAAACTGTAATGATTTTCATTTGGTAAATATTAATATAAAATGTTTATAATAAGAACTAAATAAATTCAATTCATTTTTAAAATGCTCGCAAATTAAAATTTGAAATTTAAAGTTTTGTAGAAAATTTAATATTTACTATTCAGGATCGTTTCACACCACAAAATTGATTCCAACATTCTTAAAACTGAATACAATAATTAAAGAATTGCAACATAAAGTTCAAAGAAGTAATTGCGTATAAGTAAGTTTTAACTTTGAATAATCTAAGTCACAAAATTCAGTGTAAATTTGTATACGTTTTTATTCACGTGGACGATTCCTTGGCCAGAAAATGTAATTCACAAAACGGGGATAGTATTAAAGTAAAATTTGGCATAGTCGTAAACTCCTTAACAGGTATGGTTTGAAATTCGAATATAAATTCAAATCCAGGATGTTACAAAAAGGTATGGCCATACTTTCAGGAAACATTCCACACACACAAAGAAAGAAAATATGTGATATGGACATATGTTCGGAAACGCTTAGTTACCATGGTAGAGCTCAATTCCTTACATCTCGTTAAATGGCATCGTAAAAAAAACATTTCGTACAGACAGTGTTCCAATTACCCAATGGACGTTTTGTTAGAATGTACGTTACTTCCTAGGATCACCGCCAGGTGGGCGACGTGACGAAAAGCAATCGTGACTGCATTGCGTCTCTTCAACTCACATGAAATGATGGACTGGGAGCACACAGAAACAGACAGTACCAACATTACGTAACACACGTTCTTAAATGAAATGTTAAAAATGACTTCCGTGAGCGAGGATACATGCATCTACCTTCTACCGCGTGGAATCCCTGATGCGCTGATGTATCCCTGGAGTATGACGTATTGTATCACAGCCTTCTACGATACGGGCGCGAAGACTCTCTGCATCCGGTACCGGGGTTGCGTAGACATAAGCTTTCAAATGCCCCCATAAATAAAAGTCCAGAGGGTTGAGGTCGCGAGAGCGTGGAGGCCAAGGAATTGGACCATCTCTACCAATCCATTGGTCACCGAATCTGTTAGTGAGCAGTGTACTAACAATGCGACTGAAATATGCAGATGCTCAATCGTGCATTAAGTACATGTTGAGTGGTACGTGTAAAGGCCATGCTCTAGCAGCACAGGTAGATTATTCAGTAAAAAATCATGATAATGTGCTCCGTTGAGCCTAGGTGGAAGTACATGAGGCCCAATCAAGACGTCACGAACAATACCGGCCCTTACGTTCACAGAAAATCTGTGTTGATGACGTGATTTCACAAGCGCGTTAGGATTCTCGTAAGCCCATACATGCTGATTGTGAAAATTTACAATCTGATCTCGTTGATATGAAGCCTCATCCGTAAATAGCCCATTGGCACTAAAATGAGGATCGAAACATTGTTGAATGTACTATTGACAAAAGTGTACACCTTGAGGCCAATCAGCTGCCATTAGTGCCAGCACACGCTGCACATGGTAGGGATACAGCAGGTTCTCCATGCAGTTACGTGGTCAACGTTACCTTGTGTAGCAGCAACTTCTCTGACGCTGACAGTAGGGTTGTCGTCCACTGCACGAAGAATGGCCTCTTCCACTGCAGGTGTCCTCGTTGTTCTAGGTCGTCTCCAGTCGCGAGTAATAGGCTGGAATGTTCCATGGTCCCTAAGACGCCGATCAATTGCTTCAAACATCTTCCTGTCGAGGCACCTTCGTTGTGGAAATCTGTCTCGATACAAACGTACTGCGCCACGGCTATTACCCTGTGCTAATCCGTACATCAAATGGGCATATGCCAACTCCACATTTGTAAACATTGCACTGGCTGCAAAACAAGTACGTGATGAACACTAAGCGAGTGATGCAAGGTGTTTAATGCTACGACTGTACAGCAATGTGTGGCGAGTCAACACAAGCAATGCAATTCAGATTACCTTCCGTCAAGTGGCCCACCTGTCGGTGAACCTAGGAAATAAAGCACATTGTAAAGAATCAATACATTGGGTAATTGGAACAGTGTCTGTACTAAATGTTTTTACGATGACATTTAACGAGGTGTGAGGAATTGAGTTCTACCATGGTAACTAAACGTTTCGGAACATATGTCCATGTCACATATTTTCTTTCTTTGTGTGTGAGGAATGTTTCCTGAAAGTTTGGCCGTAACTTTTTGTAACAGTCTGTATATTAAATTATTTTGTAAGGTAGATGTCCTGTGTAAATGTAAGCCTGTATACTTTCTCTTAAATGTCTCATATTTTATCACCTCAAAAACGCCGTTGCAGAAATATTACTACGTCTATCTTTAAACTACCACTTGAAAAACGTTTACCTTGTCAACTCGAGACTAGCATTTTAAAAAATTTTACGTCCAAATTATATTTACCACTTTCCATTCCTAGTAAAAACAAACTTTTGGTAAGAATTAGTTTGTAAGGATTTACAGCATAATAATTTTGGTTTTTAAACAGCAAAATATTTAGACGACCCAGGGCCGTAGCCAGAAAAAATATTTCGTATGGGGAATGGGGATGAATTACAGTTGTAGGCTTTGTACTAACGAAAACTATTTTTGACTGCTGTTACATTAATTTTTATAAGATTATAAAGAAGCGTATGCATTTATTGTTCGTTAATGATTTGCATATTTTACTTGAATTTCGCAAGTTCGTGAAGAGCAGTTGTGATCGTGGGAAAGTAAATGATTCACAGCAAGCTGCATGGCTGGCATGACCAAACAGTTTAAAGACAATGCAGTAAAGCAAATATTTTAACGAAAACTTACTACAAGTTATAACATTATATTAACCGATGGTACAAACATACATTACACGCATGCATAGCTAATCACTAGGGATCCTTGTTTTTAGCGAAAAGAATTTCGCCTCACTTTGTTTCCGTGCCTTGCGTGCACATCTGCAGTTCTGCTTCGTGGTCAGTGATTGGATATTTTAACTCTCACGAGCCTTGCGATTCTACCGGCAAATAGCAGACGTGTGTTGTTGCAGGAACATTATTGTAATTGGCTCAGTCAAATGAGATACTTCTCTTCACATAGACTCGTTGCCAATGACCATCAAGCAGAATTGCAGATGTGTTCGTAAGGCACTGAAACAAAGTGGGGCAAAATTCTTTTAGCGGAAAATAGGGGTCCCTGCTAATCACATAGCAAAGCATAACACATGAAATGAGTATTCATTATTTTTCACCGATGTAAATGTGTGTCATTTACAACATTGTCAATATAAAGTTATGTTACAGTATGATAGCTAAAAAGGAAAATAAGCCAGTGAATATCGTATGGAAACACGTAGGGAATGGATCAACCGTTTAGTTTAAAAACTATATCAAACAGTCAATAACTTTCGTTTGTGACAAACCGTATGTTAAGTTTCACCACTAGTTCATATATTGCTGTAACAGTTTAATAACGCAAAAAATTCCACAGGCAAAAGTAACTTCCGTAAGAATTCGACGTGAAACTAAATATTTCATCCTCAAAATAAAATCTAAAATGAAGTAATTTAAACTTCTTTCTCCTTGTATGGAAGGCTGAAAGTCTGAAATCATGACAGTGCATGTTTAATTGCATACAATTATCAACTATAAAAAACTGAATTTCACTTTATAACTCGTAACACCTTAACTGCTGGTCACAGAATGGACGCAAGGAGCTTTTTACATATATGTTTCACTCTTTAGCTAGGTAAACCCATATGGATGTCATGCATCAATGCAGAACATCTACATAAATCAAAATTATACAATTCAATTAAGTGTAGTGAGTAACTCGTGTTGTGGAACTATTGCAAAAGTACATCCAATCTTCGAGATCTCTTCGATACAAACAGGTTTATAACTTATTTTATATTGATGTTGATTGCCTGATCGATTGACATTAACGCCAAACCAGTCAATCTTTCTTGGCTGTTAGAGTTTCGAAGATACGTTTTCCGACCTTTCATTGTCAAAAATGTATTTTCAGGAGTACAAGACGAAACTGGTAGTGTTGCCAAAATTTTTAAAAATTGATGGATCTTTGAAGAGAGGTCATTATTACACTCTCCAATGACTTCGATTGCACAAGTCGGACGATCGCTCTAAAACTGATGTCGCCTTTTTTGTCTGCCAGATTTGAAATTCGACTTCTAAAAGAGCCCGAATCAAAATACTTCCTCCCTTAAAATAATAATTTTTGCTGCATACAGAGGGAATCAAACTGCATTGTGATGTTAGCATAGATGTGTGAGTTTTGAACATTGATTCCAGCTGATCAATAACGTCATTAAGTAGAGGAAACATGTCAGTTATTATAAAATAAGTTTTTATAACTTCTGCATAGACACATGCTCGTTGCTTCCCGTGATACAATTCTCGAAACCCTATTTCCTCATATACTGCTTTGAGAAAACCTTGTGAGGCTTTGAAAATTGTTGCATGTTGCGAGTCAACATTTGGGAGAATGTATTTATATGCGTCAATAATTAACTCAACTTGCTGTAAAGCAGCTACTAAGTTTCTGGCAGGGTATTTAAATAGCTTGCAAAGAATATCTGTCAATGAAAAGAGCAAACTCACGAAACAAAGACATGTGACAAAATCACTGGCCAAAATAGCAGTTACAAGAGAAGTCGCTTTTAATGGAATTCGGAGTAGGTAACAATACTTAGCTTCTCCTGTGTATTGGCAATTGCTTTGGAAATTTCGTTAAACTTTATCAGTCTTTCTTGGTTTTCAACCCAGCTAGTTTCAGGTAGGTCGCATTGCCTTAACTGATTCTTAATTCTAACTGCAATTATAATTATTGCGGGAAAAAGTAAGCAATTTGAAAAATGTTGCATGGTAACATCATTGTAATTTCGTTGCAGGAATGTTGCGCCGATTTTAGCAGTGCCGTAATGAAGCAAGTATAAACAATATTAAAGTCCTAATCACACTCGCCTAGTCAGTTGAGAGGTCGGGAAACTGGTCAGTTCAGGCAATTAACAACGCTATTGGGAGGGACACAACTAGCTGGTCAGTTCACAATTGTGTTTCATTGGCGAGGACGGCTTGACGGCCGTACGGCCATCATGATGTATACAGTCAAGCTACTCAACCTGACCAGCCTCCGGCACTCCACCAGCTTGACGTAACAAGTTCACGTGGGCCAGTCAGTGAACACGAACGACATGACCGGGCGATTGTCTTTAGGACTTTCCTGTCACAATGTAATAAAGACGGCAAGAAACTAAAGATGAGATGGTTTAAAATATAAACTATAGTGTTTGCTACTAACTTGAAGGAGAAAGAAAACTATTCACATTACTCTATAAACTAAAAACCACTAAATACGTTCAACACTACTGCACACAGACTTACAAAATATCAGCAGTGACTTTAAATCTTGACTGACAGAGCGGGGAGATGAATTTATATTTGCCGATACTTCATTGTACTCTTATTGAGCGTTTTACAAACTACGTGCATCAAGACACAGGGTTGGCATGACATACCGAGTTTAACACTGGAAGCTCGTTACAAATAGACTGGCAAATTGGTTAAATAAGGCGATGTAAATTGATTTAACATCAATAAATTTTTCGTGGGTGGTGTGTAGGTGAGGGGGGGGATCAAACACAGGTGACCCCCTCCCTGGCTAAGGCCACAGATGCAAATTTCGGGTGGATTAGTGGACAGTACTCTTCTGTGCTTCGCGTGCAGAGGCGCTGGTGTGCTAGATGTGTGAGACAGGGTAGTCCTTACCACTCCGGTGCCTATACGCTTCAGGCACGCTAAATATCCTCAGTCAGAGAATGTCCTTGTACATATTACACTAAGTACGTAGTTAAAACCACTTATAGTCGTGGTTTGGCCGTGGACAGATGAGCCAAGTTAGGCCGCTCTAAAACACCAATCCGTCCACATTCTCTCTCCCTCGACAAGTACAACAGCTCTGCTGGTGTGAACACTTCTTGTCACGTGACAGGTAGATGATCTAGTTCTGCTTCGTGACCACACTCCCGTTAGACAAGTGTGAAGATAATTACTGTAGCAATCCGAGACATGCTCAAACAACGATGATGGTGCACGATGCACACAAATATTCCCGGCGTACATCGCCAACTAGAAGCATGCCTTTAACTCACTGTGAAAGAAAAGTTGGCTTTTATAAAAACATGTATTGTTGCTAGTTTAAATAAAATGAACAATTTTTTTGAATCGAAAATACTAAAAATTGTATTGTGAGATTTACTAGTATGTCTTGGAAAAGTACAAACGCGACAACTGTTCTCTGTATAAAAGTGAAAACTGGCTGACTGACTCATCAAAGCTCAGTCGAAAAGTTAAAATCAGTCAAGTATATTTTTAAGTATTATAAATGACTTATTTTTGCCATACTATTTTCCTGTTTGGTGCACTTAATACAAATAAGACTAATTTAATAAAAGTTGCAATAAAATAAGTGACTGTCAGAGTTGGTTAGGCCTACAGGTACAATAATTGAGGAAGTAGGCTACATGTATTAATATTGATGTATTGTTTTTTTGTGAAATCTTTGAAATCGTAGCACACACATTACTAAAGACTAAATTACGAAATAACATAAATGTTACGTTACCTTACATTGTACTATACGTGTAGCGAGCATGTCCCTCAGATTTATAAAACTATAAAAATGTTCACTTTGCAGCCAGCGGCATGAATGAAGCAAATAAAAGTCAAGTCACATTGCTAAACTCTGTACTGAAGGGATATACTAGCGGGAGAACTGTTTCCCAAATTGTCGTTGACACGTGGCTTGTTCCGGAGTAAACTCAACCAGAAACATTTTATATAATATTGGAAACTAAGAAATACAACCACTCTAAACAATTTGTTGCAAATATACCTAATATTGTTATCCTTTCAGCAGACTAGGTAATCGTTGTTCGCACAGTCCAATGAAGTTCGTCTTGTTCATCAGAAGGAATTTTGTATATTTCATCCACTGAGACCGAAATATATAAAATTCCTTTTGATGAACAAAACGAACTTCACTGGACCGACATTACGAAATAACATAAATGTCACGTTACCTTACATTGTACTATACGTGAATGAAGCAAATAAAATATATCTCGTCTTATTTAATCTGGGATGTGACTGCTTCATTTTTCGTTCAGTGGTGACATCGAGGTCTATTTTTGCAAAAAATTGTTTTTGTAGCATGTTAAGGTCATATTATACGCGGGCAAAACTAGCTTTTGTGGTTACCTACCACTTTTGCACGTTTCTCAGATTTATTTGTTTCGCATAGAACACGTTGTTAATTAACAGTTTTTATTGCTATCATTGGTTCTTATTCTCATTACATTAAATATGTGCGTGAATCATCTTGTAGTAGTTACCTGACTGATCAAGTGTACAAATGTTAACTTGTAAAAGTACAAAATACAAATTCTTACACTTGACTTAGTTTTATCCACTGAGAGCAAAATATACATATATTATTGCTATCACAAATTCTTATTATCATTACATTAAATATGTGCGGCATTCTTGTAGTAATTACCTGACTCATTAAGTGTACAAAATTTAACTTGTGAATGTACAAAATACACATTCTTACACTTGACATAGTTTTGCCCACGTGTAATATTGAGTTATAATGACCTTATTGCCGTGCTAGACGAATCAGACAATAACAAAAAATCAAAGATCTTATTACCACGGACCAATACACACATCTGGAAAAGAACTCGATGTCAGCACTGAACGAAAAATGAACAAAACTTTAAAGAAAAACATCAAAGTCACGTCCCAGAATAAACAAGATGAGAACTGGATCCGCACAGCAATAAACGACCCCACACGTAGGGTATTATAATGATCCATTAACCTGTGACGTAGATATGAACCGTAAGTAACAAATAACTCAAGTAAGGTTTACCAATGTCTCTCACTCAGAGGAGAAGTTTGACATCACTGCGCTAATATGACCTTTGAACGATTCTGCACTGGATCGGTAATACAAGCAAACCGATTTTGTGCATGTACGCCTTTACGATCGAAAGTTGCTGAGTTACAGAAAAACTCTTAACACAAAACAAAAAAGTAAACATTAAATGCCAGTATTAGCAGTTACCATGAAACAAATAACTAGAGCCCACGATTTTTCCTGAAAAGAATTCTGGAAGAATTTGTTTCAATTCCTTATGTGTACATATGAAGCTCTGCTTCATGTTTACTGGCATAGACGTGGTTCATTTGACTGTGCCCACAGTAACAAGGTTACAGCAACACAACACGTCTGTTATTTGCGGGTAGAACCTTAGAGAATACGCTGAGAGTTAAAAACAGCCAATCACTGACCATGAGGCAGGGCTGCATATGTGCACATAAGTCATTGCAACAATGTACAAATAACATATAAACAAATCCAGAAGGGAATATAGACGTACCATCCAGAAAGACTACAAAAAACAGCAATAAAACAAAACATTTATGTGTGGTAAAACAATTTCTACAAAAATGGACGAGGACAAAATTTACAACACGAACAACCAGATACTTGCATGTCTGTGAACACAGGCGACAGAAGAAAGATAACACAGACGAAGTACAGCAGGCTTCCTTCGTCAACTGACAACATTAGAGAATTGACAAGAGATCCAGTCTTATGACACACAGGAACATATCTCAGTTCTCCAGATGTTGTAACTGTTGACGAAAGAAATATCCGCTACTTGTCTATATTATATGTTCACTGTCAGCAGTCGTTACTGACTTTTCGTTCCTACTTATTTGTTTCGTTCAAGAGTTTTCCTACCACTCGGCATTATTAGCTCACAGTGGCGTACCTCCATAACAAGGTTGACATTACTATACAACGAGTCTTCCTATGTACAGCTCTGGCCATGTGTATGTAGTCCTTCTGTACAAAATATGTGTGAAGGGAACGAGGCAGGATATTGTAATGTAAACACATATTCAACCGTCTGTACAACTGTCACATTGCGATGTTCCCTTGTTAAGTAGTGGCTAGGGTCTACGCGCGTCAAACCTTGACTATGAATGTATCACTCTGCACTTCGCAGCGCGTGCAGAGCAGTTATTAAGGTCCCTGTCTTCCTAGCTTAGAGCCACAGAGTTTAAATAAGAACACAATATTCAAATTAAGCACTGTATAACGGATCAATATTTTCTGACAAAAAGGTGTTCTTCGCAAAATTCTTTAACAATAGTTGTGATCTAAGGAATTAAAGAATTATTCTTTAGTACTAAATGTAAAGTATGATATGAAATAATTAAAGTTACATTAGCTATTAAAATATCAGGATACCTATAAAATAATATTTTTCTTTTATAATAGTTGAAAATTTAAATAGATCCAATGAAAAATAACGTATTTTAACTGTTATACATCGTTTAATCTCCTTGTATTTGTATCACAACCTGTTATTGATGTTTGTTACATTTCCCCGAATTGCACACTTGCCGAAGATGAAGAAGGTACGGGCAATGGCCTATGTTCGGAGGCAGTTCTTGATTTTTTCTGTAGTGATTTCGAAAATAAATAAAATAGAGAATCAAGTATGGCTGGAAAAAATCGAATCCGATTCCTCATGAGTATGAGTCCAGTTTCTAGTTTCTGCCTCACTTCGCTTCGGACACACACACACGGTTCAAACTCCCGAAAAAAAAAAGTCTTCACGTCAATTACTGATGTACGTTGCTACTTTTAATTTTCAAATGTTCAAGGTATTTATCTGGAATACCACACCTGTCCTGCGAAATCTCTACGAACGGTAGGATTTATCATTTACGTTCTGTGCATGTGTATGTGTGTGTGTGTGCTTGCGTGCTCATTATTTTGAAAACATTTCTGACTAACCATTTATGTATTTGGATAAGCTGCTTCAATGTTTCCAGTCACTGAAAAAAAGACAATTCTACAGCGCATTTAAAATTTAAGTTCAATTGTTAGATGTATTGCAAAACCTTTACAAAGATTGGTTATACAACAAGACGTAGTGTTACCAGTCTTAGGTGGAGATAAAGAACAGTTGTTTGTTTAAATATGCTTGTACTTTTAATACTATTTACTTTTAAGCAGACTAGGTAATTTTTAAACAGTACAGCTGACTGAAGGAAATTTCTTTAACATGTCTTGGAATGTGTAAAAACAATCTTGCGTTTGAACATACAAGTACAATATCATTTGCGTATGTTGTGAATAAAAATACAAAATTATTTGTGTTTGATTCAATCACGTGTTGTAGGTATATAGATTTTAATCTGTTGGGATACAAATATATTTGTCAGCTAGTGTTGTAATTATAATGTGTCAAAAATTCGAAAATTGTACTAATATTTAATCATTTTTAATATTACATTGTGAAATAGAATGTGCCTGAGCTGACAAACCAAATAAAAATTGTCAATTGTTAAGGCGTTAAATTATTGTGACATAAATTTGTTTAAAGACTCTGTTGCATATCACCCAAGATTGCAAGCAAAACTTTTTTTTCGATTTTCTTATGTCTTCCAAGTAACCTTAACAGTGATTGTTGCTCTGCGCTTTTTTAACTGTTTACTCGCAGATTGTACAAGTTAATACTGCGATAAATTGTAAGCCATTTGACACAGAATCTGTAGAACATAAAACTACACATTTGTTCCGCCAACAGTTAGTGTACCGAGTGGCGGAGTATACAGGAAACATTTTAACGACTATCAGCTTAAAGAAGCACACTTTAATAATACGTCTGTCTGACTTTTCTCTTCGCAATTAGCGGTCAGGTTTGTTGGAAGAATGTTCGTGCTGTAACATACCACGATATCTCGTGGAGATTACAGTATGTAAATGAGAGTCCATGTTGGAGACGTTAAGACATTTACGCACATATTAGTAATTTTAGTAACTCGGTAAAACCCTGGCATGTTATTTTAAGGTAGTAAGATTTAAGTGTATTTATTATGCTGTTGTAATGTATATTGTGTTAAGTATAATGTAAACATAA